>PVIH01028174.1:0-15629 GCA_004025045.1 Sigmodon hispidus | reverse complement strand
GACATGCCCATAGGCTCATCCATATCTACCACAGACATGCCCATAGGCCCATCCATATCTACCACAGACATGCCCATAGGCCCATCCATATCTACCACAGACATGCCCATAGGCTCATCCATATCTACCACAGACATGCCCATGGGCCCATCCATATCTACCACAGACATGCCCATAGGCCCATCCATATCTACCACAGACATGCCCATAGGCCCATCCATCATGACAGTCCCTCTGTTGAGATTCTCAGCTGACTTCTAGGCTGAGTCAAGTTGGCAGGGTAACTAGGACAGGGGAGATGAAAGAGCCAAGTTATAGCAAGATGCCAGGCCTGATGACTGACACTGAAGTCCCAGGCAGGGGGATCACCATGACTTTTAGACCAACCTGGATACATAGTAAGTTCCAGGCTGCAGAGTGATCCCTTATCTCAGAACAACAGAACCCTACAAATTTAGGCATGGTAGTGTATGCCTGTGATCCCGACACTCAGGAGGAAGAAGCAGGAGGCCAGAAGTTCAAGACTACCCTCTGCTACACAGTAGGTTTGAGCCAGCCTGGGCTATGTAAAACTTTATCTTTATTCCCAGCACTTGGGAGGCAGAGGCAGGTGGGTCTCTATGAGGTCAAGGCCAGCCTGGTTTACTGAGAGTTACAGGCCTACACAGAGAAACCCTGTCATCCATTACCACCCCCAAGAAAAGGGAGAGAGAGGAAAAAGAAAACAGAGAAAGAAGTAAAAACAGGTTGATCAAACCATGGGGAGCAAGCCAGTAAGCAGCCCCCCTCCATGGTCTCTGCGTTGGCTCCCTACCTGTTTTAGTTCCTGTCTTCAGTGTACTATGGTTCAGGATGTGTTAGCCAGGTAAATGTTTATCGGTTGTGGTATTTCATCTTGGCAGTGGTAATCCTGACTAAGACACTGACCTTCCTTCAAATTAGCAAAGCTGTTTGAACAGCAACCATGTGAGGACCTCAGCCTGTGCTCACATCGAGAGTCTGTTTCACTCACCTCAGCAGATCCAGTTTCCAGCTAGAGATGGGACCAACCTCTATAGATTAGTAACAGAGATCTAAAATAGTAGGACAGCCATCTGTAACTCCAGTCCTGGGGTCCCACAGCCTCTCCTGAATGCCAGTGTCACCAGGCATACATGTTACAGTAATACACAAGCATGTTAAGTAAAACACTTACATATGTATTATAAGGTAAGTAAATATAAAAGAATAAAAACAAATTAAAATTAAAGCAAGGGGCTGAGGGTGTAGTCAAGAGAGGGCTTGCCCAGCATGCGGGGGACATAGGTTCCCTAGTCCATCACTCTGGAGTCAGGAAGACCAGAAGTTCAAAGTCAGCCTTGGCACCAGATGAAGCCAGCCTGGGCTACAGGAGGCACTGAATCAACCAAATAAACCCGTAAGTCCCTCCCCTAGACCTAGCCTTGTGGACTTAGCTGGCTTGTAGCACTTCCTGGGTTGACTGACTGTAGCGCCCCCACTCGCCCCACCCCTGCAGTGGATCAGAAGATACCCCATTCTCTATAAAGCTGAGTTTTATTGTTTAGGTTTCTCTTGCTTTTTTATTTATATACTCCAGGTTTCTTTGCGGGGAGGGTTGGTGGGGTTTTGTTGGGGGTTTTTGGTTTTGTTTTGTTTTGTTTTTTTTCCTGAAACAGGGTTTCTCTGTGGAACTTGCTCTGTAGACCAGGTTAGCCTCAAACTCACAGAGATCCACTTGCCTAGATCCCAAGTGTTAGAGTAATAGGTGCATGATGAGGAAGGTGAGCCTCCATGGGATACCAGGACTTGAACCCAGGTCCTTTGCAAGAACAGCAAGAGCTCTCCAGCTTTATCAAGTTCTTACTCTTCATTTTATAGGTCAAGTTCTTGGTTCCTCATTTGCGTATTTCAGATTTGCATTCTCCATTTCCCAGGGATCTGACCTCTTCTGGACCCTTCAGGCACCTACACTCACGTGCAAACACACATATACAAGTACACAATTAAAAATAAGATATGGGGGCTGGAGAGATGGCTCAGTGGTTAAGAGCACCGTATGCTCTTCCAGAGAACCCGGGTTCGATTCCCAGCACCCACATGGCAGCTCACAACTGTCTGTAGTTCCAGTTCCAGGCAAACACCAAGACAAATAAATAAATAAATAAATAAATAAATAAATAAATAAATAAATAAAGTTTAAAAATAAGATATGTACTTAAACCAGAGGTTAAAATTACTTCAGGTGAAGAATTAATGCACTGGAGCCTTATACACTGGTGTTCCCTATGCCTCTGTTTCTCTGTCCATCCCACTCGCTGTGGGCGGGGCCATCCTGCTCAGGGCCGCTGCTGAGCATGGCTGAACTGGCCTTCTTACCAAGGCCTTTCTTTCCACCCCAGACATCCTGTTGTTTTATTTTTGTTCATTTTACTCTCCACCCATTTGTGCGTGTATGTGCACACGCACGTGCATGCACACGTAGTGTAAGTCAGAGGTTCTGTTCTACTCTGTGGGCCCTGCAATCAAGCTCAGGTTCCCAGGTTTGGTAGCAGGCACCCTTAGCCCACCAAGCTACCTCACTACCCTCTAATCCCCAATCCCTGTTTTCAAAAGCAGCCTCCTGAATGTCTCTGGCTTCATCCTGCCCCTTCCCTGTGCTCCATGCTCCACCTCCCTATCATTCTGGCTCCTCAAACCAGGCCTATGGCCGCCTGTCTCTGTGGGCCCTGTGACCCCAATTAAACCACACACAAATAAAAATAATCTGTGATAAAAGTTCATCTTTTCTGAACACATACATATTTTGGCTTTGACATCATTCCCTAAAAGATGAAGCCAACATAAACAGTCATTTGCAGAGTGTTTGCATTTTCTCGGGAATTCTAAGTCATCTAGAGACAATTTAAATTAGTATAGAATTGTGTGCAGGTTACATGCAAACACCAGAGACTTAATCCTGGTACCCAAGTGGGATCCTGAAACCAGTCTCCCATGATGCCCTAGGAAGAAAACATATTTTGAAATTATTTCATTTTTATTTGTTAAAATGGAATTTCCAGGGCTAGGAAGGAAAGCTCAGCAGGTAACGACTGATGTCACCAAACCAGAGTCTTCCCCATTTGCCCACAGTTGGAAAAGGTCTGATTGTCCTCAAATTTCCAGACATTAACTGTGACACACATGCCCAAAGACATACTTGAGGGCACACAGCACACACACATGCCCAAAGACATACCTGGGGGCACACGGCACACACACATGCTCCAGGGCACACATGTTCCAGCACACATCCACACACAATAAATAAATATTTTTTTTAACTTGGGAAGGGTTGGGTTTTTATTTATTTGTTTGCTTTGTTTTTGAGACAGAGTCTATCTGTGTAGCCCTGCCTGTCTGAAACTTACAATGTAAAACAGTTCAGCCTTGACCTCACAGACATCCTCCTGCCTCTGCCTCTCAAGTGCTAGGACTAAACTTTTAAACCATGAGATTTTATTTTGAGTTGCCTTTTTGGTAACTTAATGGCACAGTTCTCCTGTGTGAATTCTGCAGGTGATGGGGTGACATCACAATGTCAAAGTTGGACACACCTACAAGAAGAACATTTTTCTGAAAGATGTTTACAAAGATGTTGATAAAGGCTGTTCCAGGCATCCCATTTGCTCAGAGTTCCTTTGACTGGCCATCGCTGCACTCCTGACTTTAACTGTAATTTGTATTTTCCATGCCCCGCTTAGCATTTTAATTTCCTATTATGTACATGTGCTTTCTAAAAGTAGTTTTTAGTTAATGTTTAATTAGCATAAAAGTCAGG
The DNA here is from genome assembly GCA_004025045.1 of Sigmodon hispidus. Taxonomy (NCBI): domain Eukaryota; kingdom Metazoa; phylum Chordata; class Mammalia; order Rodentia; family Cricetidae; genus Sigmodon; species Sigmodon hispidus. The sequence goes on along the minus strand of PVIH01028174.1, from coordinate 11,812 downwards.
CCTTTACTATGGTGGTGCCCCAGGAAGTGCTGTGTTTAATAGATGTTGAATCAAAGCTTTGTGTTCCCGACCCACAGGAGCTTCTCATTTCTCCCTCCTTACTCCAGCTGTATCCCTTCCCTTTGCCTCTTCCTGCACTCTTCCTTATCTCTACTCCCCATCTCCATCCCACGGCCCCTGTGGACCATGTCCCGGGAGGTAGAGCCCAGGAAGCCCTGAGCATTCCCTGGCCCTTTAGAGGCCACAGCAGATGGCTTCTGCCACATAGTTACAGAGGCAGAGATCTCCCTCAGTGCTCCATGGAGGCTTGTGAGTCTTCCAGAAGTAGGACAGGTAGCCCAAGAGAGGACATGCCTGATCCCACGTGTCCCCACAGGGATGACCAGGGACAGGACACAGGAAGAAGAGCCAGGGAAATGCATAGTAGACCCTGTGTGTCTGTATGACACCAAGAAGAGATGGGGACAAGACAGAAGGAAGGGAAGAGGGGAGGGGAGGGGTGAGGAGGGAAGAGGGGAGGGGTGGAAAGAGAACTCAGGACAGGGTAGGGAGAAGATGGAGAAGATGGAGGAGATGGAGAGTGTGCGCACAGCAGCATGCTCAGGAGCGAGCTGTCTGCTTGTCACTTGGAGACACCTGATGGGAACATTCTTTCCTCCTCTGCTTCCTGCTCAGCCTCTTTGTTCTTTGTATCATGAATCGTGTGAACCAGTGAATAGAGGAGCCTCATCCCACAGTTATTTTTACAAGGTCCCTTCTCTGCTTCAGATGACTCAGAGCCGAGCTCTGCTCAGGAAGATGTACCTTGAGGAGCACCAGCGAGGTGCTGAGCGCTGGGCAATCCGGAGGGCACGAGTCTCCAGCTCCTGACCCTGCTGTGTCCACTGGAGGGAGGAGAGGCAGACGCTTCCCCTGCTTCCTCTCCTGCCTGCCAGTGCTTTTCCTCAGCGTCTTTCTTTTAGCAGAGACTTCCAGGTCTGCTTGCCAATCAGGAGAGAAGCAGACACCACACAGGGTCAGCACTATAAGTTGTGCGTAGACAGGAGAGGCCTGCTTCCCCAAAGGTCTGGTGGCACTGCTTGAAAAGCAAGAAAACTATTTGGACAGAGTAGTAATGTCACTCACACCTGTTCTCATTGACCATGCTTCTTCCACACTCTACACCTGACACCAAGACGGGGGTGTGTGTGGAAGAGCTTAGTACAGGATGGAGAACCCTGTGCTCATGGGCTATGGTGGGGTACATGTTCCAGAAGGTTCAGATTCCCACACTTTCCAGACCTGGACTGAGCATGACTGCCCTCTGATTTGATCCATCATGTCCGCTCTGGGAGTGAGGAATTGAGTTGTTTCCTGTGTGTGTGTGTGGGGGGTGGACTGAAAGTGTTGTATGTGTGTGATGTACACATGCATGGACACCAGAGGCTAGCCCCTGCCGTCACTCTTCCGTCACCGTCTCTCGCTGCCTTGAGGCTTGCCCATGGTTGGGCTGATTGTTCTTCCTCCTGCAGTGTGCCCCCTTCCCCAGCTGAGGGTCCAATCCCAGGTTCCCACACTTTACCTATGGAACAGTCTCCTCTGGTCTGGGTGGTTCCATCTTTCCAGGGAGAATGCTGAGCCTGGGGCTGGGGAGGGAGGAACGGACTGGTGAGTGAAGGCATTTGCCACCAGGCCTGGCAACCTCGGATGGAGCCCACAAAGTCCTCTGGCCTCCACATGGGTAATATGCAACAGCCACACACATATACACAAAACTAAAATAATGTAATTTTTAAAGAGTTTTAAGACTCAGATTTCCCCCTATATTTGCTGTCTCCCCAAATCTCAGAAACAGGTGGTAAAGAATACTCCTTGGTGTTTCTGAGCAGACCCCAGCCGACCCGGCAGGCACCCCACCATCCTCAGGAGAAGATGTGCACACATGTGGCTCTTCCCAGGCAGCCTTGGGGAGAGTGGCAATGGGACTGGCAAGATGGCTTGGCAGTTGAGCTGCTTTTTTCGTTTTGTTTTGTTGTTTTGGGTTTTTTGGGTTTTGTTTAGTTGGTTTTGTTGTTTAAAGACAGGGTTTCTCTGTGTAGCTCTGGCTGTCCTAGAATTCACTCTGTAGACTAGGCTGGCCTTGAACTCACAGACCTGCCTGCCTCTGCCTTCCAAGTGCCAGGGTCAGAGGTATACACTACCATGCCAAGCTTGGCACCAAGCACCAACATGGCTGCTCACAGGGAACTGATACCCTCTTATGGCCTCTATGGACAACTGCACACATGTAACATGCTTACACAAACAAACATATACCAAAATAGTAAAAAAATAAGTCTTTTAAGAAATAAATACCTGGGGCTGGAGAGATGGCTCAGCGGTTAAGAGCACCGTCTGTTCTTCCAGAGGACCCGAGTTCGATTCCCAGCACCCACATGGCAGCTAACAACTGTCTGTAGTTCCAGTTCCAGGCAAACACCAAGGCAAATAAATAAATAAAGTTTTTTTTAAAAAAATAAATAAATAAATACCTGTATACGTAGATGGCAGCTTCAGCTTCCTGGCCGTCAAGAAGGGGTGCACTTCAGCCCCCGCCCTGTTTCTGGTTTTTTCTGACATTTTCTTCTTTTATCCAGGCAGGTGGCTGACACTCAGCCCTGCTGACGTTTTAGGTGAGGTAATAATTTGCTGTTGTGGGACTGGTCTGAGCATTTCTGGTCCTTAGCATCATCCCTGCCCCTAGCCTCAGATGTTAGCAGACACCCAGCCCATCTGTGACATCAGGAAAGTCTCTAGGTTGCCACTGCCCACATGTCTGACTACCTACACCTCTCCCACAGGAGTTAGTTATCCAGCACAATACCGACAGTGCCAAGGAGCTGTCTTGTGAAAGTTCTGTCGAATGGACTGTGGTATTTCCCAATGATCTAGGACAAGTTAGCCTCTCTGGGCCTGAGTCTCCTCACTTTTAAAATCTGGGCCAGCAAGATGGCTTAGCAGGTAGATTACTTGCCACCAAATCTGGCAGTCCGCGCTCATCCCTGGGACTCACATGGTAGAAGGAGAAAACCCAGCTCCCATAAACTGCCCCCAACCTCCACACTCATGCTGTGATACACAAAATAAATAAATACAATAAAGTGGAGCAAACTCGTGGTTTGCACAGGGGTGCTACCAACTCTGAGTAGCTGGTGAGTGTCTTTAGTGGCTGCTGGCAACTATAGAACTGAGATTTTCTTCAGTTTACGGGGTTTTCCCCCTTAAAGATGGAGCGTTCTTTATCTAGGCTGCATAGACCAAGGCTATATCCTAGTTTTCCACATCTGAAGACATATTTTAAAATTCTCAATTCTGGACATTTTTTATTTAGTAAGAATATTATAGAAAATGTATCCCTGCATCTTCTCAGAGGGGAAAAAAATCACTTCTTATCAACAGTCTCTGTGTATGTGTGTGCGTGTGTGTCTTAAATATCCATGGTCACATGTAACAAGTCTTTCTGTCCCACCAGCCAGCTCCCAAATAATGACACAGACTTCTTATTAATTATAAAAGATCGGCCTGTAGCTTAGGCTTGTTCCTAACTAGCTTTTATAACTTAAATTAACCCATTTATATTAATCTGCAACAATCACCAAAAAAAAAAAAAAAAAAAAAAAAAAAAAAAGCCTGGCTTTTCTATTACAGACTTTGTCAACTATGTTACTGCTTGGACTTCTCTTCCCTGAAGTTGTTCAGTGAAAAGTTTTCTCCCCACCTTGGGTTCCTACTAGTACTGTTTAGACAGATTCCACCACCTCAGTACCTGTCATGTGAACAAACATGGCCATGGCACACTGTTCAAATGCTTCCTCCCAGAGTCTCTCTCCATGGCTTGAGGACAGCTACCCTTCCTGGCCTTCTGTTCCCCCTTCAGGCTGTAATCTAACATCCTCTTCTTGATTCATGACTGCAGATATCAAGCCTTGTTTTATTTTTGATTATACATGTGTGTGTGCCTGTGTGGGTATGTGCATGTGATTACAAGTGCCCGGTGGTTGTGAGCTTCTGACCCAGATACTGGAAACCTACCTAAGGTCCATTGCAAGAGCAGTACACACTGTCAACCACTCAAGCCATCTATGCTCCCATTCTAGTGATTTTAGTGGGAAAGTGATTGTTCTCATGTCCCAGCTCACCCAGGAGTTATGTGGAGACAGCAGAGTCTGTTCATTCTGGAGGCTGAAGCTCCTGTCTGAGGACCGCACTTTGAGTAAGACAGTTGGGCCGCTTCAGGTTCATGTGGGCAGAAGCACTTGTTCACATCTAGGCTGAGTAGAGTCTCATAGAATCTCACCTGAAGTGTTGGGGCCTGGAGTGTTTCTAACTTCAGATTTTGGAATATCCAACTATTCTGAGATTTCTAGGGGACCCAACTGTATATATACATGCTCAGTTGTTTCTAACATATGTTACACAAAAAGCTAAAGGTAACTCTATGGAATGTTTTAATACATTTTACTTAATTTACTAGTATTAATGCATGTCTGTGTGTGGGCACACATGCCACCATGTGCATGTGGAAGTCAGAGGGCAAGAACTGTTCCCCTTCTATCGTGGGTTCTGAGGATTGCCCTCAGCTCATCAGGCTTTGTGGCCAGCACCTGCTGAGCTGTCTCACTGGCCCATAATGCACATCATTTTTAGAGATTATGTTCATGAAGTGATGGGACAGAGCAGGACTTTCATACTTGCTTGTTTTGTTTTTTCAGACAGGATCTTGCTCTAGCTCAGGCTGGTCTTGAACTCACAGAGGACTCCTGCTTCAGGCTTCCATATGCGTACTGGGGTTACAGGTGTGTGCTGCCATACTGAGTGATGGTGTAGAATTTTCAACCTGTGGTGACTCAGATTTTAGAACATCACTGATCAGGGATGTGGAACCTGAAGGAGACCGTTAAAGCACACGGCGGCAGGCAGAGGAAAATGTGGTGTCTGTGGTGTCAAACAGATGTATTGTTAACATGTTCTCTCTGAGGCCGAGTCTCCTCATCTATGAAACAGAACAGAGGCTACCCCTGCCCTACAGTGCAGTTCTGAGGTGGGATATTAGAAAGCACCATGGCCTGTGCCTGGCATACATTCAGCACTCAATAAATAAATAAATTGCCCATGCTTCTGCCCCTTCAGAAGAAAAGGAATCATTTACACAAATCTGCCCCACCTTCTAGGCTGTGTCTGAAGACCACTATCCCACACTTACCCAGAGCTAACCAGCCAGATTCTTGTAGTGAAGCTTCATGCATTTTTCTGACCTTCATGTAACATTAAATTAGCCACTGATCATATTAAAGAATACAAGCCAGGAGTTGAGATTGTGGCTCAGTTGGCAGAGTGCTTTCCTAGCATGCATGAGGCCCTGGGTTCAATCTGCAGCACCACATAAACCAGGTTATGATGGTACACACCTGCATTTCCAGCATTCTGGAGCTGGGTACCGAAAGGCTGATCAAAAGAGTCAAGTTTATCGTTGGCTACGTAGTAGGTCAAGGGCCTGTGGGGGATACATGAGATAGTCTCTGCAAAAAGAAAAGACCTGCGGCCAGTTTCTGCAAAGTGACTCTAGAGACCGCTTCCAGGGCTGGCCTGGAGGGCCTGTCCCAATATGAACCAACTTTTAAATTTGCTGTTTGTGTGTGTGTGAGAGAGAGAGACAGAGAGAGACAGAGACAGAAACAGAGAGACAGAGACAGAGAGAAGGAGGAGGAGGCAGAGAGGAGAGGAGAACAGGAAAGAAGAGAAGAAAGAGGGAAGAAAGGAAAAGGGGGAATAAATAAATTTAGACATTCTGCTACCCAGGATAGCTGGAGCCATTTTAATAAAAGAGTGTGAAGGTTTGTTCATTGGTTGGTTGGTTGGTTGGTTGGTTGGTTGGTTTTTAGGCAGGTTCCTCAGCATAGCCCTGACCTGGAACTCTCTCTATAGACCAGGCTGTCCTCAGAACTCAGATCCTCCGGCCTGTCTCTCAAGTGTTTGTACCGGTTTATGTGGTGCTGGGGGTGGAACGCAGGGCTTCCTGCGCGTCAGGCAAGTGTTGTAATGACTGGCTCCCACCCTTAGCCCTCAGCACTCTAGTCCACTAGGTCTGTGGGTTTGGAAGCTGCCTGGCTGCGTTTGATACAGAGCCAGGTCTGAGAATACCACCCTAGTTAGACCACTAGACGCGATGGTGGGGAAAACAGATGAAGGCCGTGTTGCAGGACTTACAGACTGAATGGGGTGCCTGATTCCTTACTCAGCTCTGTGATGGAGACTGTTAATTTTCTGGAGGATTTGGGATGAGCCACTGGGGCTCTAACTTGGATTCTCAGTAGACATCAATCAAGAGAGCACTGGAGAAAAGCACCCAGGCAGTGGAGCCGGCCATGGCCGAAGGCCCAGGGGCATAGAAGGGGTTCAGAGTGTCCAAGGACTCAAAAGACAAAGTGCTCAGAGCTGTGAAGAAGGAGGAAAGAGGGCAGGGGCCGGCCTCCCTCCATTGGCTGAGGCCCTAGCGGACTGTCAGTGTCTGAGCTGCTTTAAGTGTTGCATGAAAAGCCCAAGCGCCTGCATTCTGGAGTGAGCGTATGCATGACGGCTGGATGAAGTGACCTGCCTGTATCTCTTGATGGCCTCTGTGGGTGGTTCTCCCCTCCAGTGGGACATCCAAAGAAAGGGAGAGCTGTTTGGAAAAGGCTAAGGATTTCTCCATATGTAATGTGCTTCTGGTCCTCTCTTCAAAATTCTATCTTGGGGGTCAGCAAGAAGGCTCAGTGGATGAAGGCAGCCAAGGCTGGCGACCTGATTTCCATCCCTAGACCCAGGTCGTGAAAGCGGAGAACTGACTTCTTCCTGCAAGTTGTCTGCTGCCCTCCATACCTCCACACATACAGGCACATAACAATGAACAAGTACATGTAATAAAGAAAAGGCAGTCTCCTCTAACCATCTCCCCGTCATCTCCCCTGAGGGACGTTCAGTCATAGGCATGTATCCAACATCCCAGCGAAGGGGATTGAAGGAAGGACGTTTCCTTGGGACTCCAGTTCAGGGATGCAGGCACCATGGGAGCATCTACAGTTCAGGAGCAGACAGCAGGTGATTGGTGCTCAGTGGGCTCCGACCCCAGCCCATGGGTGATGCTGCCTCCACTCAGGGTGTGTCTTGCATCCCACTTAATTTAACCTAGATAATTTCCTCATAGGCCAGAAGCTTTCTGCCCTGGACGAGTCCAGATTCCATCACAGAGCCTAGAGTCTGGTTTCTCACTGAGTTGATGGCTTGGTACTGCTTCTGGGGTGTTCTGCGGAACCTGCTCCTCATTGCATACCCCCTCTGCTTTCTGCTCCCCGCCTTCCCATCTGTGCCAGTTTTTATCTTGCTGTGGGAGGCAAGGAGGGAATTCTCCACTCTTCATTTGATCCAGCTTCCCATCTGGGAAGTCCAGTAGGTACATTCTGCGCCCCTCCCTTCTGTGCAGACCCCACCCCTGCCTATCCCTTCCATTTCAGGGGCCATCTGGCTGAAGGGAGCAGGCCTTTACTTAGTCTTCCAGACACTGATCTTAAAGAGTTCACCTCTGTATATGTGCCCCTGGATATCAGCCCCTGGGTATGAACCCCTGGATATGAGCCTCTGTATATGAGCCCCTGGATATGACCCTGATAACCTGAGCTCAGGCCCCAGGACCCAGCTCCCAAAAGTTGTCCTATCACCTTCGCAGAAGCGTGATCTCTCTCTTACACACACACACACACACACACACACACACACACACACGCACGCACGCACGCACGCACGCACGCACACGCACACATACCACTATTAATGCAATTAAAAAAAATTGAATCTTAATCTTCAGTCTTCCCTGATTCTAAAAGCTGTGTGGTGTGTGAGCCAACACTCGTTACCTTCATTGCGAAGGAGGGAAACAGGCTTAGGCAGAGGGCGAGTATGTACAGTGGATCTAGCTTTGCTGGCAGCCTGCTGTTGGCCAGCGTCCTTCATGGTCACATGTGAAAGCAGTTCAGTCTGATTTCTGTCCCATGAAGAGGGATGGCATGGGGCAGGGAGCCAGGGCCTCGTACCTAGACTTGGGCAAATCACTAGGCCTTGGTTTCCATGTTTGTGTCCTAGTGACCTCAATAGTGATTCATTCAGAGGTGTGTAAGATTTTGTATGTGTGAACATAAGAGTGTGTGTGGAGGCTGGAGGACCATCTCAAGTGTCACCCTCCTCAGGTGGCACCCATCATATTTGTGTTGGTTGTAGTCTGGCCTCTTGCTGTCCTGGGGCTTGTCTGATTAGGCTAGCCTGCCTGACCAGTGAACCCCAGGGATCCTCCTGCCTTCACCCCCCCATCACTGAGATGACAAGCGCATGCCACACAACATCATTTTCACTATGGGTCTGAGGAACTAGCTTGGATCCCGTTGATCACTCAGCTTTATCGACTGAGCCATGTCCCCATTGCCCCCGTAAGATAGAAGTCCTGTCATCATGCCTGCCTCCTGGACCCCTAATCATTAGTAATGGGTCAGGGGCTAGACCTAGTGCTTAGGTCCCCAGCCCTGAGGCCCTGCATGGAGTCCCCAGCTGAAAGCTATGTCACTCTGAGCTCTAGTATAGCCAATGACCTCCAGTCTTGCACAGTTGTCCAAGGCCTAACTGGGCAATCTTTGTGGATTTCTCTTAATTTTCACATCAAAGGAGAATCATGGCTACCCTCACGTAATGGCTGTCTCATTGCCAGGCCCTGTTGGGAGCAGCAAGCTTGCTGATTCATGAGACCCCCTGTGGGTGGGACTTTCTATCTCTCTAGGAGAGGAACAAGGCCTTGTGACCAGTGAGGGGCAGGATCTCTTAGCCCCACCACTTATGGTCTGTACATGAGTCGGTTGCTCTCTTACAGGCCCACGAGGCTCCTGCATACTAAGTATTTGCTTTCCTGACCTAAGGCCAGTGTACTCAAGGTGGTTACCATTGAGTCACACCTCAGGCCCAGCTGCTTAATAACCCCAGGCCTACACACATACTGCCCATCTTACATCAGCACTGCCCAACTGAGATACAGTGCTGTGGAAAGAATAGTACTAGCTCAGGCAGGATGTCTGTTATACTGGGAGGAGGGCAAGATGGCCCCTATTGTGGATACTTGATGCTAGCTTAAGAAGAGGGAGGAGTTAGCAGAGATGCTTACATAGTTCCTGGTTTCTTCCTAGTGGAACTGACTAAAAATAAATAACAGAAATCACACAGCTTGACTGACACAGAGGCTAGAGCCTGGGGACAAAGCCTGTAACCCGATAGGGAAGAAAGCTGTGCTCCTTCCTGCCGCAGGGCCTTTGCACAGGTCAGCCACAGTGCTTCACTGCAGGCCTCACTGCACCTCACTGCAGTGCTCACAGCACCTCACCGCAGCACATTTTCTCAGCATCCTTTCTTTGCTTCCCAAGACTGGTTTTCAAGATGAATTCCTTGGGAAAGCACCGTGTGCGTGCGTGCGTGCGTGCGTGCGTGCGTGCGTGCGTGCGTGCGTGCGTGTGTGTGTGTGTGTGTGTGTGTGTGTGTGTTGTTCTGTATGTGGGATATGTACTTGTTTGTGTATTTGTGTGCACATGTGTGTACATATGCCAGAGAACTTGTGCAGTGGGCATTCTGTCCAGTCTTCTCAGCCCGTAGCTAGCTGTTCATGCCTCCCTCAAGCCTTTGTGATGAACCCCATCCTTAGGGAGCTGGAGGGCACCCCATGCCTGCTGTACAGTAGATGATAATCTGAGTTGCTGGCCTGAGCTGAAGGCTGACTTGAGAGATCAGCCCTTCCAAGGTCTCATGGTCCACAGGGGAGCCTGGGGATAGGGACTGTGAACTGACGCCTCCCTTCCCAGAGTCTGCCATCTCCTGCCTCCACATAAGGTCTACTGTTCAGATGCCAATATCTGTATTAATTTTTTGTACACAAACACTTCTCCCCCAGAACCTTCTCTTTGCCGATGTTCAGAGTTAATGATGTACCATCTCTGGAGCAGTACAGACATTCTTTAAAAAACTTCCGTTGTCATAGGAATGTTTACGAGGAGCTTCTTGCTGGAATTTCATGAGCAGCCAACTCCAGAACTGCAGATGCTTTAGGTTAGACTTGGAGCTTGAGGAGAGTGTTTGCATTAAAAAGAAAACAAGCCTTTGAAAGGGAAGGGTTTTCTTTGGGGCTCGCTGCTTCTAAAGTTTAAAATCAGAACCACTTAGACCGGAGCCTCTGAAGCTCTGAGCATTTGCTCTTGAATATTGAGATGGGTGAGAATGTCTGGGATGCTTCCCTGGGGCAGGGGGCATGGAAGGCTCCCCCTCCCCCCTCTCTCTCCTCCTTTTAAGCTGTCTGTCACTAACAAAGGGTTTCTTGACTTTTATTTTATTTTATTTCTTTAAATAAAGATGGATGGTCACTTAAAGGTGCACCCTGGGCCCACACAGTGGGAGGAGAGAACCAACCTTCAGTCACCGTGGCTCCTTCAACCCCTTAGGAGGTCATGCACATGCATATGCATACAGGTCTAATAAATAGATGGATTTACTTTATTTTAATTTTATGTGTACTATATGTATTATTTTGCATTTGCCTACATGTATGTGCATGCCTGGTACCCACGGAGCCAGAACTGAGTGTTCAGTCTCTTGTGACTAAGTTGTAAATGGTTGTGAGCTGCTATGTGGGTGTGGGAACTGATCCCTGTCCTCTATGAGAGCAGCCGGAAGTCCAGGTTGGTCTGGTTGGTGCTGCTCTATCTCCAGTTGTTTCTATGAGGTGATGGCTGGGTGGCCAAAGAGTGCACACACACATACTCATACACACACACACACAAACACACACACACTCATACACACACACACACAAAGAGTGCACACACATACACACACACACACACAAAGGCACAAGGATCAGGAGTTTGAATCCCTAGAACTCATACAGATGCTCTAAATGCTGGGTGAGCGTGGGAACCTGCATGAAATTCCACACAGATAATGGGTCCATGTAGCAACTGCTCCGTGGTGAGCCCTGAGCCAGTGGGTAAGCGAGCAGGCAAGGAAGACTGGGCCATCGTCCTGAGCCTCCACACATACTCCTCTGGGACACGCGGGAGAGGGATCCTTTTAATAGCTTTAAATGGAATGAATCTCAGTGGCCCTCTTTGGAAATGGTGTATTCCTGTCAATGTTTGCAGAGGTCTCGTTCTCGCTCAGAGGCAGTTTGAACCCAGATTGGGAAGATTAGGTGGTGCTGTCAGCATCAGGGCAGATGAACTTGCATTTTACTTCCTGGCTGTGACAAGACAGCTGGAGACACCTTACCAAAGTCCGTGTTGTGATTCCCCTTTCTGGAGAGAGACCCTCAGAATTAATTTTCCGTAGTTCAGGGGTGACTTTGAAATTGCTTTTTATGTCTAGGCTCTTTCACTCCTGAACCAAGACCCAGTCCTTTGTTACAAATGGTTGGAGAAGCACTGTGTCCCAGCTGCTGTAGCTCACACACAGTCAGTGGAGTACTGTGTCCCAGCTCCTGTAGCTCACACAGTCGGTGGAGCACTGTGTCCCAGCTCCTGTAGCTCACACAGACAGTTGATGGAGTACTGTGTCCCAGCTGCTGTAGCTCACACAGACAGTCAGTGGAGTACTGTGTCCCAGCTCCTGTAGCTCACGCAGACAGTTGATGGAGCACTGTGTCCCAGCTCCTGTAGCTCACACAGACAGTTGATGGAGCACTGTGTCCCAGCTCCTGTAGCTCACACACAGTCAGTGGAGCACTGTGTCCCAGCTCCTG
>PVIH01028173.1:0-15630 GCA_004025045.1 Sigmodon hispidus | reverse complement strand
TCAGGTTAGGAAAGTTTTCTTCTATGATTTTATTGAAAACATTATCTGTGCCTTTGAGCTGGTATTCTTCTCCTTCTTCTATTCCTATTATTCTCAAATTAGGTCTTTTCATGGTGTCCCAGATTTCCTGAACATTTCGAGTTATGGCTTTTTTAGTTTTACTATTTTCTTTGACTGATATATCTATTTGAGCTACTGATTCTTCCCCTTCAGAGATTCTATCTTCCATCTCTTGAACTCTATTTGTTATGCTTGTATTTGTGGTTCCAGCGTTTTTATTCAGGTTTTCTATTTCCATCTTTGCCTCATTTTGTGCCTTTTTTATTGCTTCTATTTCAGCTCTTAGTACCTGGCATGTTTCTTTCATAGATTTGTTCATCTCTTCCAATTTTTTGTTTGTATTTTCTTCTATTTCTTTAAGGCTATTTTTGATATCTTCTTTTAGAGCTTCGATGATCATCAAAAATGGAATTTTTGGTGTTGCTTCCTTCTGTTTCCTCTTCCTTACTCAGTTCAGGTCTTGTATTTGTAAGATAGCCACTTTCTTCTAGAGTTACCTTGTTGTCCTTTGTATTATTACGTAAGTTTTTGCACTGATGTTTTCCCATATCTTCAGTGTTTCATGATTAGGTGGCTCCTGTTCAGTTGTGGCACTCATGCTTGTGTGCCTCTCTGGACGGGGTCTGAATCTGTCCTTCAGGGATCCCAGTCATTATCTATTTGCTCAGTTGGAGGTCGAGGTGGGTTGCTCTGCAAATTCCCTCAGCAGCAGCTGGGAGGAACATGACAGGCAGACTTTATCTGTGCCTGCTACAGAGTGCACTGGGATTTGCTCTGCATACAGCACCTGGTCCTGGAAGCAGAACCAGAACCAATGGGAGCTCAAGTCTCATCTTCCTGACAGGGATGCAGCCGCTGGGGCCTGGTGACCCCTCTTTACCTCTGGGCGGGGTCTGAGTCTGTCCTTCAGTGACCCCAGTCCTTATCTGTTCACTCAGGTGGAGATGGAGGTGGGTAGCCCTGCAAATTCCCTTAGCAACACCTGAGGGGAACGTGACAGTCAGACTTTATCTGTGCCTGCTACAGAGTGTGCTGGGACTAGCTTTGTAGACAGCACCAGGTCCGGTCCCTTCATTACTATTCTATTGTCTCCTTTTCTTGAGAATATATTTTCCCTCTCATAATCTCTTTTATGACTACTACATACAAAAATATATACATATATAAGCATGCATATAATTTTAATTTTGGTACTACATATTTAAGAGAACCATGAATTTACCTTGTCTTAATTGTCCTGAGAAGCATGTGTGATATATGCGATAATGATCTTGTATACTGTAAAGATTTTTCACTTGCCTTGATTTAATAGAACACTGTTTGGCCAGTCAAGGTAGGAATTAGAGGCAGGCAAACAAGAGTAGGAGAATTCTAGTATAAGGGAAGCCAGAGAGCACAGGTTATCCAGAGTCAGAAGAAAAATGTAAAGAATGTTCCCTGAAGAAAAGTTATGATGCCATGTGTCTAAACATAAATAAGTATTATGGGTTAATTTAAGCCTAAAAGCTTGGTAGTAATATACATCAACTACTGTTCCAGCACTTACTATTAAATTAAACCTGCAAGTCAATTATTTGGGACGTGGTTGTGAGGTATTTGAAAATTTAAGGCTGTTACAGAAATGTCCAACTACAGTCATAGGACTTTTAAGTTAGAGTTTATGGCACTAGCACTGGGGAACAAGGTATCTCCCAGTTCCTAACAGACTGATATATTCCATTAAGCAGTGATACATTCAGGCTACTTTCTATTTCTCTGTATATTTCTTTAGTAGTCTAGGGAGCATGGAAACTTGACAGAGCAATTAGTCTTAGGCATTAATATTGTTTACCATGTATGGCTTGGAATCTTTACTGTATCCTGGCAACAATTGTATTGATCCTGGAATTCACCATTATGTTCTGTTTGTGATAAAGGTAAAAAAAAAAAAATCTGATTTCTCTTAATAAAATTGTCACAACTTTAATTGAATTATGGTCCCTCCAATGTGTCCTGATTTCATTTCTTGAGAACATAGTAGGTGACCTTGGTCTAGTAAGTAAGCACAATTTCTTACAGGATATAACATACAAAGTATTTGTTTTTTCTATGTATTGTGACATATTTCATTCAAAATGATGCATTTGGATTTTATCTATTGTGCTCCAAATTACATGATTTTATTTTTTATTCATGTCTCTAATGATATGTTCATAAATTTCTCTAATTAGTTTTCCACATATAAATGTTTTTAATATTGAAATATTTATATTTCAATATTAAACCACCATTGATTATTTTATTTAGTTGTGATACTTAATTATTGATGTATTATTAAACTTAGTTTGATATTATTTTGAAGACAAATTTTGCGTGTATTTTTGGAGTGGTATTCATCAGTAATTTTCTTTATTTATATACCTTCATTTGGTTTTGGTGCTATGACAACAGTTCTTTCATATGAGTTTGGAAGTTTTCTTTTTGCTCATCTCTTGTATTACATATTGAAATGTGTGCCATTTTTTCCTTAAATATTTGCTAAAAATAATTACTAAGATATTTGGAAATGCTTATTCATAATGATGTACAGTTGAAATGAACATTGAGGAAGAAAATGAAAGAAGATTATGAGTTCAAGCCAACCATTGTGCCAAAAACAGAAAGAAAAAAAATGAAGAAATTGAGAAATGAAGCATGACTCTTTTTAGTCTTATTAATAAAAACCCAGGGTCAGATATCAAAGTGAAAGCTGAAAGATCGGAGAAGCAGAGCAGCAGCTACAAGAGACATTTTAACTCTCTGCATCTCAGACCAAAAAGGGAGCCAAGTTCATGAATCCTGAGTGCTGGGATTAAAGATGTGAGCCTGCCAAGTGCTAAGATCAAAGGCATAAACCTTCCAGGTCCTGGGATTAAAGACTTGTGCCACAAATGTTTGGCCTCTATGATTAACTAGTGACTAGCTCCAGCCTCTGATCTCCAGGCAATAATTATTTGTCAGAAAACAATAAAAATATCATACAACAAAGAGAGAGAGAGAGAGAGGTGGGAGGGAGTAACAGTGAGAAGAAGGGAAGGAGGGAGGGAGAGAGAGAGGCATTCAGGTATTTTCCATTTGTGTAAACTTATTTAATAGTTCAATGTTTTATTTTTAATTCTATGACATTTTGTAGATTGTATCTACTTTAACTATGTTATAAATTTTATAATAATCATGTTCCTGGAAATATATTTTTTTATGCATGGAATTATTAATTGCCCCTCCCTTGTTTCCAATTGCTCAAAAGAGTAAAATAGAGTTGCTAGAGTTCATGCTGTCCTGACCTAAATGAAAGACTTAACTTTAAAATGCATAGAATTTAGTATTTAACATTTGAGAAATTTCCAAATATTTTGCTATTATTAATTGCCTATTTAATATATTCCATTATACTCTAAAACAGATGGAATTTGATTCATATGCATTTAGATTTTCTAAGGTATAGGTAATATCTGGAATATCATCTATCTTAGTGAATGTTCCATGTGAGGTAAAGAAGAGCAATTATGCTATTGTTGACTAGAGTATTCTGCAAGTGCCAATTAGATCTAGATAATTGGTTATGCTGTTCAAACCATACTTTTATTAGTCTTCAGCTATTTTTATCTTTAAATCCCTAATGAAAATGCATTGTATGTTCCTGTAATTCTGTCGGACTTTGACTCCCAGTGTTTGCTATCCTATTATTAGACACATTTATATTAAAGTATTATGGTTTCTTGAAGAATTAATTTTGATATGATTCTATAATAACATCTATTTGTCACTGATTATTTCACTCAAAGTCATTTATGTTTAAAATAAATGCCAATATTCAGCTGTAGCAAGCTTTCTTCTGGGCCACAAACCAGCTCCCAAATCATCACATAGAGATTTATTATTATTTATTATTAGGTTGAATGTTCAGACTCATCTTCTGCTTGTCTCAATTAGCTCTTTTTTTTTTAAAATTATCACTGTCTCATTTAATCTATAAAAAAACCTTCAACTCTCTTTTATTTTAACCTGTTTCTTTTCATGTACATTTTGTTTCAGATCTTTTTACTTGTTTTTCATTCTGTATATTCTATTCCATGTCTGTCTGTCTGGTGGCTGCATAGCTGGCTGATCTAAAGCATCTCTCTTTGTCTTTCGCATTCTCTCTTCCACAATTTTCCTGTTTTTTTCTTATTCTTTCTTCCCATGAGCTCTATCTCTCTACTGTCCAGCTATTGACCACTTAGCTTTTCCTTAGACTAATCAGATGCCTTAGGCAGACAGAACAACATGTTTTACATCACTAAGCAATGCATCATAAACAAATGTAATACATTTACATATTTAAAGTATTAATTCAAAACATAACTGTAGCACATCTTTACACAGTTAAAGTAATACTCCACTACACCAAGCTTTTCTTTCAATACTGATATGTGTATATATGCATGAATGTATATATGCATATATGTACATATGTGTTCCTGGACATAGCCATTTAAGAGTATCTAGTTTATTTGTTGTGTGGATACACAAACTTGTGCATTTGTTTGTTTATGGAAATTAGATAAACTCAAGGTTTCCTTTCTCAAGAACCACAAACACTGATTGTTTTAAATAGAGACTCTTCATCCAAGATGAACCTTGGGATCTTGGGACCTCCTGGTCTTGCTGGGGAGGATATAAGGAGATGGGAAGAAGAGATAGTGACTGGGATAGGTGGGAGGGTGAAGGGAGTTTGAACAAGGGATAAAAACTGAAACTTTATTCATAATAGAAAAGGAAAAAGAAAACAAAACAAAACAGAGACTCTTACTGGCCTGGAACTTGCCAAGTAGACAAGATTGTGTGAGTAGAAAACCTCATAGATATATGAAAGTTTCTGCTTCTGCAACACTTCCGTTACATTCATTTTGCTTTTCTTGCCATCTTGGAGTTTTCTATCTTAATTCTGAAAATTAAACTTATTTTTTGAGGCTCTTATGACAAGCATTTTACTTAATAACCATCCTCCTAGCCTTAAATTTATACTTTTAATCTCTTTGAGATTACTTCATACTTCAAGTAAGATTCTTAAAAAAGTAATGAAATACTGTCTTTTTTAAAGTATCTGATTTGGTCCTGTATGTATTTGATATACTTAGAATACTCACATTTCAAATGGTATTGACTTAGGTGAATTCATTATCATATTTATAATAGTTTCTTATTCACCATTTTTGTTTTCTGATTCTTTTAGTTTTATTCAACTCATATATATATTTATATATACATGCATATATATATATATATGAATTTGGTGATTTTACATCATGCACCACATCAAATTCAGTTGTCATTCTTATTTTGTATTTTAGCATTTAATTTATACTAATTTTGAAAAGTAATATAAAAATTCCCAAAGTACTTTATGTACATTTAAAATTAATATATATATATATACCCTATATATATACCCTTCTTATCTTCTTATTTGTTTATCCTTTTGCCTGTCTCTTTGTGTGTGTGTGTGTGTGTGTGTGTGTGTGTGTGTTTTTGTGTGTGTGGAAACTTGATTGAAAACAAATGAGTTATTCTTTGGCCTCTGTCTATCAGTCCATATATTTTGTTTAGTATTATGGAGAAAAAATAAAATGTACTATAGTATTTTCCCATCATCTAGATATGTAATAGTAAATTATGTGAATTCTTTGATACTGCTACAGATTTTATTTATAGTATTTTCTTTCATTTTTGGAAATTTAATTTATCTGTTTGTGATCTACTTACATGTATTTAATTTTTATCCATTAATATTCTGACACATTTACAATGCTCATTAATATTATTTTATTTTAAAATTTAACTTTATTATTATTATGAATGAAGCCACATTTTCTATCCGTGTATGTCCTTGTTCAAGGTTGCTTCTCCCTCCCACACCCTCCAGTCACAATCCCTTTTACACATCTCCCCATTCCTCCCCAGCAAATGCAGGAGGTCCCAAGGTCCCAATATCCCAATGTCCCAATATGGCTTAGTTCAGCATCCACTCCTGGCAGATCCACTTTCCTCCCCCCAACATCAAGACTGAGTCAGGTGTTCCTCTAGAGGGAATGGGATCCAAGGTGATAGTTCAAGGCATATCAGATCCCAAGCTGTTCAGTGGTTGTGGTTTGCAGCTTGGATATGCTTTCCTTTTTGCTTTTTTGTTTGGAGTCCACTAATGAGTGAGTACATCCCCTACTTATCTTTCTGGGTGTGTGAGACCTCTTTCAGAAGGATATTCTCCAAATCCATCCATTTGCCTGCAAAAATTAGGATATCATTTTTTCTTACTGCTGAGTAGTACTCCTTTTTGTAGATGTACCACAGTTTGTTAATCCATTCTTCAGTTGGGGGGCATCTAGGTTGCTTCTAGTTTCTTGCTATTACGAAAAATGCTGCTATAAACATAGTTGAGCTAATGCCTTTGTAGTGTGCACATGCTTCTTTAGGGTACACACCCACAAGTAAGTAGTATTGCTGGATCCTTAGGGATATTGTTTCCCATTTTTTCTGAGAAACCGCGAACAGCCCGGTACTGGCATAAAAACAGACTTGTGGATCAATGGAATCTAATGGAGGATCAGGGCATTAACCCAAAAACATATGAACACCTGATCTTTGACAAAGAGACCCACAATATTCCATGGAAAAAAGGTTACATCTTTAACAAATGTTGTTGGCATATCTGTTTGGTAGTGTGTAGAAAATGCAAATAGATCCAAGCCTGTCACCCTGCACAAAACTCAAATCCAAGTGGATCAAAGATCTCAACATAAACCTAGTCACTATGAACTTGATAGAAAAGAAAGTGGGAAATACCCTCCAATGCATTGGCACAGGTGACCACTTTCTAAATACAACACCAGTAGCATAGACACTAAGAATAATAATAAGTGGGATCTCCTGAAAGTGAGAAGTTTCTTTAAGGCCAAGGACACTGCAATAACCCAACAGCCTACAGAATGGGAAAAGATTTTCACCAGTCCTACAAGTGATACAGGACTGATCTCTAAGATATATAAAAAACTCAAGAAAATAGAGCCCAAAACCTTGAATAACCCAATCAAAAAATGTTGTTCAGAACTAAAAAGGGAATTCTCAGCAGAAGAATTATGAATGGCTGAAAGGCACTTGAAAAAATGTTCATCATCTTTAGCCATCAGAGAAATGCAAATCAAAACAGCTTTGAGATACCATCTGACACCTGACAGATTGGCTAAAATTTAACTCTTTTATAGATATATAGTAAACAAAGTTTGAATAGGGACCTCACTTTATAAGTTTCACATTTTAGATACCACATATAGATAAAACTGTGATGAATTTGTTCTTATATGCTTTATTTCACTGTTTTTGATAACAGTATAAATCAACATAGAGGATTCTGTGCTAAATAAAAATAGTTAATTAAAAATCCAAATAAAAAGAGTCTGTTATATCCTAATATAATCCTGGTTGATTTTTTTGTTCTTTGAACTATTTTTATATTTTGTTTTACATTTTGAATGTTTGTTGAAAGCTAAAGGTGACACATTGTGTTTCAGAATATTTGTTTACACTGGAAGGATATATCTTTACCAAGGCACTTTTTGATTGGTTTAATAAAGAGCTGAAAGGCCATTAATAAAGAGCTCAAGGCCATCTTGAACCTTGAGAAAAAAATCTTTGGGGCAGGTTCCCCAAAGATTTCAGTATTGAACATACAGAATGAAGAAAAGAAAAGGCCACATGGCAGAATATAAATGAAAAAGATGCCAGCAAGATATGAATCAAGTTAAACTACTGGGAGAAACAGAAATATAAAGTAGAAACTCAGTTGGCACTGACAAGGCTGAACCATCACAGCCAAGGGCCCTGGTGGTTGTAAAGCCAAAACTCAATGAGTTTTAGTGTTCATCACTTTTGAATGTCTTTACTGTTTCTTGTAGAAGATTTATCACCTGTAATTATAGCTTTCACATATTTTTAATTTTTGGAATTTATTTCTCAGAACTCTTTAGCAGTGTGTTTGATCATTTATTGGGGAAATTTTTTACCATACATATGGGGGCATATGGATAACTTTTTCTATCCGTGTATGAAAACTGTCATACAGGCAATTTTTTTCTCACAAATTAGGTTATTGATTCCTTGTCCTGACCAGACCCAATGTCTGCCATCTCTGCAATTATCTTTACTAGTAAACATCTGGACAGAGTCAGCACTCATAGTATTTCAATTCAAGAATTTGTCAGACATCCAAGGACAGCTTCAGATTGATGATACACTGCTATGTACTAAGTTCATAACCCTCCATATAAGAAAACTATCAGTGTCTAACACCTCTAATCTTAGACTTTTATTTCCCTATACTTACTTGCACCTGGATTCATGAACACAAGATTCTAACTTAAAGGTTTATTGTTTGTGATATAAGAAAAAAGGTAATTGGCCAACTCTTAAGTTCAGGTGTTAAAACAAACATTTATTCTGAAGTGCTGCACCACAAAGCCTTAGAAAGGAGAAGGTGACAAGTTCTCTTTCTTATGCAAATTGAGCATTATCACTTCATTAAAAGATCACCCTTAACAATTTCCTAGGAAAAGTGCTCTAGCATAACAAAAGTTACTTTTCTCCATTGTTTACTCAGGTCACCTAGCAACTGAGAACATGTGCCCCATTCTGCCCTTCTGAAAAGAAGATGAGAAGAGATCTTATGGAAATAGCACAGAGCTTTATGTTTTTTTTCTTTTGCTGATCAATAAACTTTTAACTTTATGCAATTTAGGATTGTAGTTATAGCACATAATTTTCCCCTTTTAAATTGCTTTGCTGATCTAATATTTAGTTGACCCCAACCAGAAAATCATTGACTAGTCATGTTCATTTTGTGTCATAAACCAAAGCTGACAGTTACTGCCTTTTTTGTAAATATTATTACCCCTCTCCGTAACTCTGAAGAATTTAAGCTACAAATTTACTTGCCAACAAATAATTGCCTGCATGAGTATATCAGCCTACTCCTTCACTGTTATAGTCATCAGGCCAATAAAGATTAAATAAGCAAAGAGAATATTATGAGTATATTTTATCCTATAGTTATTGTCCTCACTGGCTGGAGTGCACCTCTTGAACCTTGAGAAAAAATCTTTGGGGCAGGTTCCCCAAAGATTTCAGTATTGAACATACAGAATGAAGAAAAGAAAAGGCCACATGGCAGAATATAAATGAAAAAGTGTGAGTTAAGTCATAAGAACTAGGTAGAAACAATCTACATGCCAAGCTTTAATTATTAATAATAAGGTACCATGTCATTATTTGGGGGCTGGTGTAACAAAGACAGTTTGACAAGTAAGTTTGCTGCATTTAGTGGCCAATGTGATATAGTTGGTTGCTTTTTGGTCTTTGGTCTTTAGGGTGAGCTGCCACCCAGCTCCCAAATAAATTATACAGAGACTGGATAAGACATGATCTATGATAAGTGAAGGTCTTATAAATTCATGGCATTACAAATTATCCAACATAACAAAGGTTTTGAATATTTTTACATTATGGATTAATGATTACAAAGCATGACCATCTGAAGATTCTAGTCTAGTTTCTCTTCACTGATATTCTCATGGTTCCATGATGACTAATTGAGCTACAGACTATTCATTTAAAAATACTATCAACAAAAGAAGGAAACAGCATAAGTAGGCTAAAATGTGTTTTCATTTTCTTAGAGCAAAATATTTTCTGAGATGTGCTATTCTGGAAAAATTTCCCCAAATTCTTCTTTGGTCTAAAATTATGGCATATCCTATGTGATAAGTACATGGCATTTGTACTCTACAATAAGTACAATAAGATGTAGCTACTTTGAATAAGAAATAAAGAAAAGAAGAACGGAAGAATAAAATTAAAAATGATATAGCGGTTGTTAGGTAAGCCCAACAGAATGTTGTATAGGCTTTGGTTTAATGGCAGCAGCTATTCACACTAAGTACTCATCCAAAATTTTAAAAACTGTTCACATAAGACAGATTTTATCCTCAAGATATATAACCCAACAGATACACCCAAGACCTAAAGAACAAATATAAATAAATTGAAATAAAAGAGTTTGAAAGATTCGTTTCTTAAAGAAAATCATGTGGTGTATCAGTCATTTATATTCAGTTCATTCATATTTTGTTTTATTTTGATTTGGTTTCACTTAATCTCTATCATGTCCTTCTAAAGCTTTCATGAACAATGGATTTCACAGAAAGCTAAGGCAGCATAGCACACATTATTCATAATAGCTGAACAAATATTTTGCATTCTTTTATCTTGAACTGTGAAATAGAGAGCTGAATGGATATTTGTGAAATTCTAATGAAAATTTTTTTTATGAGAATTTCAAAGTAAGTCTTGTTTTTTTTTTATATGTGAGATTTTGGTTTAATAGAAAGATAACCTTTATACACTTTAATTTATATCCTGCTATGTGATAGAATTAAAAATATCCCATTTACTCATATATTATTTATATTGTTTTTCTTAGTAGCCCATGCTTAGATCCATGTTCATTTCTATGAATCATAAAAATGATGGAAATGTTTAAATAAGATAATATTCTTTAAAATGGTACTTAGTATTGATAGTACATAAAAATAAGGATTTTATATTATTTTCTTAAAACACACTGAGCTCTGTAGTATATTGGATATTAGCATACAGTTGGTAAAATTGGTGCCTAGGTCCTATTGTTTTTATCAGATAAGCAACACATTTTCTTATAAAAATAATGACTACTTAATTTTCATATTAGTCATGTTTGTACTATTACTTTATAAAGTAATAAAGAATTAGTATAAAGAGAAGTTTTGAAACTTTGGAAATAATTACTTAAAAACAAAGTAGAAATAAGAAGAACATTATTTGAAACTTTAAACAAAATCCAATGAATAAAATTATGTTAATCAAATAACAAAGTGGGTACTTTGATGTCCTTATTCAATTACAGAAATATTTTTTAATAATTTTCCCTTTTTTAAGATTATTATTGGGTCTAGCAGAACCAGGGGAAGGGCACCTTAGGGCAGAGGCAAACCCTTCCAGAAGTGGCGAGAAAGTGATGGAGCTGCTCTTCGTTGTCTGCCAGGAACAAGGACACAGAGGCTCTCCCATCTAGCTGCTGTGGATCCCAAAGCCTCCGAGACGGCAGCTGCCGGCGCCCGAGGCCTGCGGGCCACCTACCACCGATTCAAGATAAAGTGGAGTTGTTGCTGCCAGAGAAATTGAGGCCGCTATACAACCACCCGGCAGGCCCCAGAACAGTTTTTTTCTGGGCTCCAATAATGAAATGGGGATTAGTGTGTGCAGGATTAGCTGACATGGCCAGACCTGCAGAGAAACTTAGCACTGCTCAATCCATCGTGCTGATGGCTACAGGGTTTATTTGGTCAAGTTACTCACTTGTAATTATACCAAAAAATTGGAGTTTGTTTGCTGTTAATTTCTTTGTGGGGTCAGCAGGAGCCTCCCAGCTGTTTCGTATTTGGAGATATAACCAAGAACTCAAAGCTAAAGAATCCAGTAAGAGTTCCTGATCACCTGAACAATCCAGATGTGGACAGAAACACTGGAACCTAG
The DNA here is from genome assembly GCA_004025045.1 of Sigmodon hispidus. Classification (NCBI taxonomy): domain Eukaryota; kingdom Metazoa; phylum Chordata; class Mammalia; order Rodentia; family Cricetidae; genus Sigmodon; species Sigmodon hispidus. The sequence goes on along the minus strand of PVIH01028173.1, from coordinate 3,951 downwards.
TTAACTTAATTATTGATAAAGTGATGCTAAATGTTCTGATAATATTTGAAAAGGATGAAAAAGAAATCTAATTAATAGCTAGCACTCGGCTCCACAAAAAAATAAAGCAAACTTTTAATAACAAAAAGTGATTATTATTTAATAGCATCAGTTATTCTTTATCCTTTCTCCAAATCCACCCATGTAAGCTCCTTGCTTTACCACAAATTCATGCTTTTTTCTTTAATTTCTCTCTCTCTCTCTCTCTCTCACACACACACACAAACACACACACACACATACACACACACAGCATTCTTAAATACTTACCTTCCACTTACTTAATCCATAATGCTACCTGTGTATTTTCAGGAATGATTAATTAGGATTATCACTGAAAGGCAGGCAAACTTAGAATGAAAAACAAACCATACACAAAGAAATATAGGCAACAAATAAATTCTGAGAATAATGCAGATTAGAGTGACCTGGCTTGTTAAATTTAACAGGGAAGCAATAGCTGTATTAGGGCCATTTGTGTGATATTTCGAAGTAAGAATCTCTGCTTCTTATTGGTTATGGCTGAGGAATCAGTTCTGATAATAAGATAGGCACTCAAGAAATAAAACCTTTAATAGCACTGTTGATACTGGTTCCTGTAGCTAAAACATCAGCTGCAATAAAAAAGAAAACAGTATCACTGAGACAAAAGCTCCTGGTAGTATTTGTGTAGGATCAGCACATGGAAGCAGTGGCACAGAGATGTGCCAATGGGGAATATAAAAACAGAAGTTAAAATTAGTGACTTAAGAGTCTCTCAAAGGGTACAGTTCTAAAGAGATAAAGAGGTTATGGAGAATGGATAGGGTTTGATAATTTCTTGCAGAATTCAAGTTTCTGAGAAGCCAAGGGGAAACATTCATTTAGGCTTATTCTCAATTTTATTCAAGAGACCTTAGCATTTGAGAGACACCAATAACATGGAATAATTGACAAGAATAGCAACAGCTACGGATTTGAGCCAGCTTAAGCCTATGAGATGACCTATGTTTGATGTCAAGGTAAGAGCCACAGAAGCAGAGATGTTTAAGACCTTTGAATCGCAGAAGGTTGTGAGTTCCAGGTTTCAGACATTGTGCTATTTATAACATTTGCTTACATATGATTGCAATTGGGCCCTGGTCCATTCCTTTGGGCAGAGTCTGAGTCTGGATTCAAAGTCCTCAGCCCTTCTTTGCTGATGCAGTTGGAGGCAGGGTGGCTGTGCAAGTTCCCTTGTTTTATTAGCAAGTGGAGCATCCCCTCACAGCCAAAGTCTATTCCTGTCTGCTAAAGAGTGTGTGTAGACACCACAGACAGAACCTGGTCCCGGAACTCTTGTATTCTGTTTTTTAAAGTACCTTGTTGACATGAATAATTATTTTGAAAATCATCTATTATGTTACTACCCTTCATCTTGCTCTAACAAAATAACAAAGGCAGAGTAATTCTATCAAAGTTTTCTCTGTCATTATTTTAATAAATGTTAAATCACATAATACGTTGATACTGTTCAGACAATCCCCCACTTCTATTTGGTGCATAAGTACATGATTAAAAAAAGAGAACTATATTTAAAAATATTTCATTTATTCACAGAAGCTTTATTTTATTTTATTTCTTTTTATTATGAATAAAGTCATATTTTTATCTATGTATACCCTTGAAACTTTATTTTATAACAATTCCCTCACACAAGAACTAACTCACTCTGTTAGAACAGCATCAATACCAAGGTCATGCCAGAATAATTTAATTAGTGCACATGTTTTCCTACCTGTTCAAGATTTTATGATTCTTAAACAACCTTACTGGGAACAAAAGACAAAGAACATAAACCATAATCAAATCATAGCAAGTATGTAAGATAATCACCTTTAACTCCAGAACATGCATTAAAATGCATGACATTTTAAGACTCTGATTTATACTTTTACTTCAGTTTTTAATTTGAATATCACAGAGTAAGTTCTGTAGAGTAAAGATACATTAAAGTTGTACTGTAGTGAAATCCATAATATATTTTGACAGATATTATCACTGGGCCACTTTCCTGGGAAGACCAGTCAGTATTGTTGACAAACAATACTTTCAGTGTGACAGTACAAACATTTTTGGTGATAGAAGCAGTACACTTATTTCAACATCTTTTCATCAATACATTTTATATATTACCTTCCTAATTTTTCTTTTATTTTCTTATTTGGAAGTTAGTCAATCAGTAATAAAAGAGAAATAGGATAACCCAGTCATAATTAAAGTTGAAAATTTTTGCTAGTAATGACAAATATAGCCCATTCTATGTTAGCCTCGAGCATTTTTCCCAAAGGAGAAAAAAAAATCACAGGTAGAATGAAAGAGGTCAGTTTTATACAAATACTACTTTCTTTTGTAAATGCTAAAGCAGTAGGCTGAAATTTTTAATCTTGAACACCACACAAAATTTATGTGGAATATTTTTGTGTGTGCTGTGAATAGCATTGGACAATAAACAATTTTTCAGCCTATGGAATAGCAGCCTAAAAGCAAGCAGGAAAGCATAGCATAGATAAAGGGGAAGGAGGACAGAGTCGGGCAGACAGGATCCAACTGCCCAAAAAGTAAGTGTAATTGAGCACAGGTAAGATTCAAGCCATATGGGAAGACAGATTAATAAAAATTGGTTAAGATGCTAGAATTAGCTGAGCCATAGTCCAAACAGCATTAAATTAATTAAGTCTTTTGTGATTATTTGGGTCTAGCAGCAGTGTGGCAGTGGGTGAATTCAAACCTTGGGGCTAGGCCTAGTAGACTGCTCAGTAATTTCTTACTACAAATGTCATTCCAATGTGGCAGAATTTCTGAATATCTCTGTTTGCTAGTGGCAAATTGAGACACCACTCTTTAAAGAGAGGTTTCCTGGCTCAGCTTTAATGGTCAAAATTGTGTGGCTTTTTAGAAATAAACCTACTGCAAAACATTTAAATGGAGTTTATGATGAGTGAGCTGCAGTGCTCTTCTTGATGGCAGAGTAGTTCCCAAAATTTTCTAGAAATAAAAAGGTGAGTGTGACTTTGACACCTTTGCCATGTTGAAAAGCTGAGTAAGGTGAAGCCAGCAGCCAAAGTAGAGCCTTACAGTTTAGTACTTTAAACATTATCCTGGTTACAAAATTATTAAGAATACAAAATAAAACAGATTTTCAGATGGAGAAAACCTCTAAATGGGTTACAACGTGAGTGAAAAAGAACACATATGCTGAGAAAGAAAAGGAAAAGGATAGAGAAAATTCTTTTTAAAATATTTTATTTATTTATTTTAAATTTTTTTTAATTTTACACGCCAACCTCCATTCCTCTTCCCTCTCCTCTTCCTATTGACCCCCAGCTTCTCTCCAACCTACCCCTCATCCACTTCTCAAAGAAAATTCTTAAAAATAAAGAAATATAGCAAAAATATAATTAGCCACATAAAGATAAAAAATATACAGTCTGGATTGTATTTATTTTTGCACTATTTATAGTTTTTAATTGTTAATAAGCTAAATGTAGAAAGACATTTATTCCTAGATTTTGGAAGTTGCTTGCATTTCTGGTTTACATGGGTAATATATCCTGCTGTGGTCTTTGGTGTAGTTGAAGATTAGATAATTATAATTATAATTTTGTTTCATTATGATAAAAGGCAAATTAGAAGTAAAACTTTGAACTCACAAGGATAAGATACATGATAGAATATTTTCTTTTTCAACTAATCAATATTGGGTTATTGGGTTATTGGGACCATGGGACTGTCTGCTGCCTGCCCAGGGAGGGGATGGGGAGTTGTGGTGAAGAAAAATGACCTGATGTGGAGGAAGGGGGAAGGACATTGAATAAGGATACACAGGGTTAGGGTTAGGGCTAGGGTTAGGGTTAGGGTTAGGGTTAGTATTTTTATGTGTAGCAAACTTAT
>PVIH01028172.1:0-15635 GCA_004025045.1 Sigmodon hispidus | reverse complement strand
CCCTTTCTCCCTTCTTCTTAATTCCAGCGAAGATCATTTTTGTTCCAGGGATGTACTTTTTGGGATTCTCCAAATACTCCATCAGGGTATCCTCTCCCCAGGTGATGCCTTTGTTCTTGTTGGCATCCGTGTACGAGAATCCAGCAGCCTGACCCGTTTTCCTCCCAAACAGACCATGGAGATTTGGTCCAGTCTTATGCTTGCCTCCTTTTTCCACAGTGTGGCACTGGGCACACTTCTGAACAAAAATCTTCTTGCCTTTCTCAACATCACCCATTTTTAATTCGCTCCCGGGTGATCAATACTACAGGCGCTCAGACTCCAAGACGGACGTCCCGCTCTCTAGCCCAAGGACACGCCGGCCCGCGCCTATGTACCGGTGTCGGTGCAACCGCCCAATTTAGCCATTTTTATCTATTATGTATGTGGTAACCTATTTTCAATTTCAAGAACAATACAAAGTCTAGAACAAAATTCTTGTCTCCTTCAGTTTATATTCTAAAGGAAAGAATTACATTACATATTAAGCGTAAAACCCAAATAGCTATGGATTAATTCCATTGATAGTGAATGCTTTGGCAAAATGGTAAAACAGGTGGTTGGAGTTAGAGATCTGGGTGGTAGAAACGCAGTGTGGCTCTGGATGTTGTCTGTGTGGATTCAGGTTTATGTGAGAGAGTATGGACATTCCTCTGAGGTGAGTGCCCAGCCAGTGAGTGAGAGACCCAGACTACAAAGCAGAGCTGTATTAACTTTCAAAAGGATCTAGTGAATCACAGAATCAGAATGAACATATATGATATTTTTCTATTGTTCAAAATGTCATTTTCTTATTGCCAGAATCAATGATAAAAAATTGGTGTCTAAAATTTCTCATTGGGTAAAATTTCAATATTTTAGAACCATCTGTACCAGAAACCAAACCAATATTCTGGAAGCCTTTTGACTTACGTTCTTCTGAGGTCAGTTTATCTACAAATCAACTTTTTAAAGAATGTTATATTTGTTTAGGTATATATGGCTTTATTTTTCATGTTTAGCAAAGTAACAAAGATATGTCTTATACTTTGGTATTGATAACAAATATTTACCTATATTTTTACACTTAAGACTATCACAGTTTTAATTTGTTTGCATTTTTTACTATTTGCTAGTTTGAAACTCATTATTTAAAATTAATATACAAGTACATAATTATAAACAACACAAACATTCATATACCATGGTAATGGATAGTGGATTCTAAATAACACAAATCTTGTTTATGCTTTAAAAATGAATTTTATTAATTTTTTGTTACATAGCAAAATGTTGCCAAAGACTATTATTTTATTATTGCATTTTTAGCTTTAGGCTTATTATTATTTGTAGTTCTCTAGGCTACTTCCTGTTGAATAGGGGCATTGGCAATCCCATGAGAATCCAAAGAAAATGTTAGGATTATGGATAAGTCTTTAGTGGAGTAGTCTGTAAGACTGGCTCACCTCAGCCAGTCTCCTTTAAGTTGTTTTAGATGAAGATTTCAGTGGAAACTGCTGCAGAGGTGCTCTGAAATGCTGAATCATCTGGGACATCCATTTCCACTGGAGACTTTTCAGGGGGTCTTCCTTGATCAAACCTTATTTTCTTTAACTGGGAATAAATACACAGTTTCTCATGTTCTGTAGAAATAAAAAGAAAACCTCTTCTCCAAAGTAGCATATCTTTGGATTTCAATTTTAATGTCAACTCATTTACAAAATATATAGATTGGATTAATCCAGGAGCATGTATAATTAAATGCCCTTTAGCAGCTTTAATTACTTCTCTTATAGTCAAAAACCTTAAAGACAAGACAATAATATACAGTATCTAGGCATTCTTTGTATTTTCCATTTTACATGGCTTATTATTATTTCTTTGTATCTATTTTTTAAGGACTTTTTCTATCCTTTTTCCTTTTTATTTTCTCTCTCAAGACTACATATGTTTTAAACATACCCTAAGACATTTACAGTTTTTTTTTTCTTTTTAAATTTGTCTCTGCTGTGCATCTCTTATCTTTACTGTTTCTGGTCACCTTTTGCTTGGCTAGGATGGCTGACCCACCCAGATGTCTCTGTTTCTTTCTATTTCTACACACCTTTAATCTGCCAAGGTTTGGTTTAAGGATTAGAGGCTTCACTAAGGTGGCTGATTCCACCCAGCTCCCTTTATTACTTTCTTTTCTGTTGACACCTTTAGTCTTCCACCCAGTTTGCTCTATTTCTGTTTTTGACCACACCCTTACTCTGCCAAGGTGTGGTGCTAAGGATTAAAGGCACTACTAGGGTGGCTGCCTGGCTCCACCCAGCTCCTAGTCTAACTTCGTACAGTTTAACTTTTTAGCTAATTATCATAAACAATTACCACTCTGTGGTGTTTTAGGGTCCATATAGTCATCAAGTATCACTATAGTCTGCTGCTCATTAACTCCATTTAAGTATTTGGCAGCAAAGCCTCTTAAAAGACGCATGTGTTTTGCCTCTAAGGCTGAATCAGGAAACTTCAGTTAAAAAAGTCACATCTCTGCTTGCCTTCAGGAAACAGCTGATTCAAGAAAACACTGCCACTATTAAGAATCAATCTTTGACTCTGTTCCCTTTTGTCTGTGAGAACAGAAACTTTAAATCTACCATATGTAGCTTGTTTCTTATACCTAGTCTTCTCTGAGACTTCAAGAGTCTTCTATGAGACTTTGGGAACCAGACTTGGTTTAAACTGCTGTCCTTGGGCCTGCCTTTTTGAAATATAAGCTGGAACACCACAGCATCTCTGTACTACGATCCACTTCAGCGATACAATTTGGAAGTTGCTTTTGGCTGTGTTTCTCTGCTCTGGAACCCTTTTATAATGTTCTCAATTTTTATGTGGTTTGTATATCACCCACATTGGGTAGCTATTTGTTGTATTAGGTTCAGGCCAGAACCAAAGATTTAGTTCCACTTTCAGCCCCACTTACACTTCCTAAGATATGCTACTTTGGAGAAGAGGTTTTCTTTTTATTTCTACAGAACATGAGAAGTTGTGGATTTATTCCCAGTTAAAGAAAATAAGTTTTGATCAAGGAAGACTCCCTGAAAAGTCTCTAATGGAAATGGATGACTCAGATGATTCAGCATTTCAGAGCACCTCTGCTGCAGTTTCCATTGAAATCTTTATCTAAAACAATTTAAAGGAGACTGGTTGAGATGAGCCAGTCTTACAGACTACTCCACTAAAGACTTATCCATAATCCTATAATTTTCTTTGGATTCCCATGGGATCACCAGTGCCCCCATTCAGCAGGAAGTAGCCTAAAGAACTATACCCACATTCCCCCAAAATAGATTATGAATGTTTGTGTTTGTTTATAGTATTGGGTATAATTTGTTATAGATAATGGGATAAAAAGGATATTAGATTTGGGGTTCTTCTTATTTTAAGAAGAGTAAAAGGGAAAATGTAGTGGGATTATGCTGGTAATGTAAATTTTTGTCCCACCTATGGGTTTAATAAAAAGCTGATTGGCCAAAGGCAAACAGAAAGTGTGGTTGAGGTTACCAGGCTAAGAAAACTCAGGAACATCTTAGAGTAACCACAGACGACAGACAGATGCCAGAGAGCTGCCACAGATACAATGAGGTGATATGCTGCTCTGAGAAGAGGTACTGAACTGTGGGGCTGAACAAGATGGGTTGAGTCAGATGAAGGAGTTAGCAGATTATATGCCTGAGCCCTAGGTCAATCATTGTAAAAATAATATAAGCCTGTGTGTGATTATTTGAGGCTAAGTGGGGCTGAGAGTGGGACTAAATCTTTGGTCCTGGCCTGCCAGCTTATGAGTATTTTTTTTCTGCTTTACCTTCTATCTTATCATAGGATCACTGTGATTACTGAGTATTACTATATCAGGCTTTTTTTTTTTAATGTGACTTCCAAGGATGGAACTGCAGTCAGGTTGTATTACAAGTGCTTTTACCAGTGGAGCATTTCACCAGCTGTTTTATATTTGCTAAATGATTTCTGAGTCAAACTTTTCTAACTTATTTATTTAAATTTTAAAGATTCATTGTTACAGCTTTTTGGGCTAGTCTTTAAAACTACCCACCTGCAGTTCTGTCAAAATGAGCATGTCTTTACAACTTCTGCCAAGGAGTTCAAATTTGAACTCAGCTCCAGGTCTGTGACTTCATCATTTATGTACTGTGTCCTTAAGACCAACACAGGGCTTTACTATTGTAATGAGAAGGCAAAATCACAGTTCCGCAGCTGAATTTGTCCTCTTGGGATTTTCCAACTATCCTGAACTCCATAGGCAGATGTTTGGGGCTTTCTTGATTATTTATCTGGTGACTCTGATGGGAAATGCCCTCATTATCACCATCATCTTCCTGGACCAGAGCCTGCACATCCCCATGTATCTGTTCCTGCAGAATCTATCTTTAGTGGACCTTTGTTTTAGCACAGTCATCACACCTGAAATACTGGTGGTCCTGACCACTGAGAAAGCCACCATTTCCTTTGGGAACTGTTTTGCACAGATGTATTTCATTCTGCTTTTTGGTGGGACTGAGTGTTTTCTCCTGGGTGCAATGGCTTATGACCGATTTGCTGCAATATGCCATCCTCTGTCCTACCCGGTAATTATGAACAAAAGAGTCTTCCTGAAACTGGTGATGTGCTCGTGGATATCAGGGATCATGGTGGCTACTGTGCAGACCACATGGGTGTTTAGCTTCCCCTACTGTGGCCACAGGGAAATTAACCATCTCTTCTGTGAGACTCCTCCAGTGCTGGAGCTTGCATGTGCAGACACCTTCCTGTTTGAAGTCTATGCCTTCACAGGCACCATTTTGATTGTCATGGTTCCCTTCCTGCTGATACTCTTGTCTTATACTCGAATTCTGTTCACCATCCTGAAGATGCCATCCACCACGGGGAGGCAGAAGGCCTTTTCCACATGTGCCTCTCATCTCACATCTGTCACCCTCTTCTATGGCACAGCCAGTATCACTTATCTACAGCCCAAATCCAGGTACTCACCAGACACCAAGAAACTGATGTCATTGGCATACACACTGCTTACTCCTCTGCTGAATCCACTTATCTACAGCCTGAGAAATAAGGAGATGAAAAGGGCTGTGGTGAAATTATGGGGAAGAAAAGTGGCTTTACACACAGCTTGAATTGTTGAGGAACTTGGTATTTTTCTATCATGCTTTTGAACTCTATATGGATTTTGGAGATAGTGAAAACAGTACATTTTTTGGTTAGAGAATGTTTTCTTTCTTGATATCCCATTTTTGAAAACATATCATGTTAATCTTCTCTTTTAATATTGTAGTCAATTGTTTTTAAGAGGCATATGTTCCATAACACACTATTTACAGTTTATTGATTCACCTTCTCTTATTGACCTGCAGCTCATTGCTACAGTGTTGCTATTAAGATGATGCTTCAGTAAATATCTAATTTCTTATGTTTGTGTGCTCGTTAATTTTATTTTTATGTGATACATTATTCAAGGATGACTGAGGAGGTGAATTCTTTGATATTTACATACTTTAATAGATGTTATAAATGCTAACTATAAATTGTACAAATTATTAATCCAAGTATTTGGAAGGTCAACCCAGAATTCAAGTTCAGTTTGGGGTACATGTGTTCCACAGTACTGTGAGCTGCATTCACAATGAGACTCATCTTGAGAATACATAGGCTCAACAATAGAATGCTTGTCTTATATACACTAGACCCTGGGTTTAATCCCCAGCACCACAAACCAGTCAAGAAACTTAGTAGAACTGCTGTTCACATGTATGCTTACTTCAGATTGTGTGTGTGTGTGTGTGTGTGTGTGTGTGTGTGTGTGTGTGTGTGTGTATTGAGGCTGCCCCATAGAGCTGCCACTTTGATGGAGAGGTGGGAAAGATGGAAGTATGGGGGCTGGAGATATGGCTCAGAGGTTAAGAGCACTGGCTATTCTCCCAGAGGTCCTGAGTTCAATTCCTAACAACTACATGGTGCCTTACAATCATCTATAATGAAATCTGGTGCTCTCTCCTGGTGTGCAGTTAGATCATTGTATACATAGTAAATATATAAATTTATATATTTTGGAGGCCCAAGATAAGGAAGGTTTCACTTTCTTGATTGGACCTCCTTGAAGGATACCATGGCCCAAGATGTCGTCAGAAGCCATGTTAGTGTTGGTGGTCCATGCTAATTCCCCAGAGCATGATGAAGCCTGAGATCCATGTGGATATTCAAGGTCTGTACTACTGACTGAATCCAAGTTGATGTCCATGGGCTGTGCTGCTGCTGGAGGCCATACCAATTTGAATGCCCCTTACTGCCACCCAAGGCTATGGTGATGGTCCTTGTTGCCATTGATGGCCATGTCTTTGGTCCATGGTCCTACTGCTGCCAGGATCTGTGTTGATGCCCATGGATCTTGTTATCACTGAAGGCCATGTTGGTGTCTGAGATCTGAGCTGCCTTGGTGGGCCTTGTCTAGATCCATGGTCCTACTGTGGCTGGGGCTGTGTTTGTGGTGATTTGTGTTGTTACCAGAAACCATAAGGAAGCACATGACCTGTGTTCCACACTGACTGTAAAGAGCAAGAAGCCTACCTTTACAGTTGATACCGATGACTGCAGATGCATAGTTGAGAAAGTGGAACATGAAAGGTCTCTGTAGCAACACTTATTCCCACCCAACTCTCCCCGCAAAGTAACAGCCTAAGCATGAATCATTGGAGAGAAATCTTAAAAAGCATAATAAGGATGCTGAAATATAGCTCTCCATAACTGATGGCTTTTGGTGGGGGTATGGACGGGGAATGACTCAGTTCTGTTTAAGGAGCAGGCCACTGAGAGTTTGACCATTCTTCAGTGAGTGTATAGATAATACAAATTGAACTTACCCTTTTCCCATTACTTTTTCATTTAAAAATAAATTGGGGTGGGAAGTTACAAGAGGGCAGCCAAGAAAGGTCTGGGAAGGGAGGATGATCAAGGTACATGATGTGAAATTCCCAAAGCATCAATAACAATATTATGATAATAAAAAGAAGTTATCAGCTTCACTTTCCTTTCTGATAATGTGAAGTTATGTCAGGTTATGTAGAAAACCCCTTCTGTTTCAGAAGGACATTATATATATAAAAAAAAAAGTAAGAAGAGAAATCACTTGTTCGTGGGGATACATATGCTGACAAGATTTTTGCAGAATGTGTAGAATAACAGATACATATATATATATATAAACACATATGTATGTTTATATATAAATCTTAAATTTGTTCTTTGAAAATTTAATACATGTATGAAATGTATTCTGAATGCGTTTACCCCCAATCCCTCTTCAAAGTGCTTTTGGGCCCTCCCCACTATGTCTTTTGTCCAACTTCATGAATTTAATTTATTTTTTAAGACTCTATTGAATCTAATAATTAGTACTGCCCATGTCCACATGGGTATAGGGCTATCCACTGGAGCATGACCACATTTCTGAAGAAAATGACTCTCTTTTCCTTAGCATCCATCAGATGCCAATAATTACTTACCTAAGGTTTGTGTGGGTCTTGTGCCCTTCCCTCATCCATGCAGGAATACTGACTGGCTTGACTGTGTACAGGTAATCACAGATGCTGTAAGTTCATGACTGTGGCAGTTCCCTTACGTCCAGAAGATAACTTTATTTCCTGAATCCTGAATCCTAGCCCTTCTGAATTCTGTCTTTACAATTTTTCTGCCTCCTCTTCGCTGATGTTCCCTAAGCCTTATGAATGGATATTACACAGACATGTTTTTTGTGCTTTGGCTAGTTGTGAGTCTCTGTATTAACAACTGTTCACTGAAAAAGAAGCTTCTTTGATGAAGAATAGGAGCTGAAGGCGCTATTGCTGAAGACACCACATACTTTGGTCATCAGACATGGGAAAATCATGCTATTAGTTATCTGGGAGTTTTCTTCTTTCTAGCTTGTGTTCATAGTATCAGAAGATGCTCCATAGGCAGCTGGGGTTTAAATCAATCATTTTTACCCAGCTGTAAACCTTATGAGATATAATAATAATTGGCCTGGCAACATATGCTGATGGGTGCAATAGTGTCACAAATGTTACATGGGCAACCAAGCCCTTCCTGATTGGATTTAAGACCTGTGGTGTAGAAGGAATTCATGCCTGGTCCTTTAAATCTGTCCGACTATCTAGGCTCTAGGGGAGATTATACTTCTATTTTTTCATTAAATAAACTGCCTACTTTAGGAATTCTTATAAATATTTACTAAATATTAGTGGTCAAAAGCTGTGTGGAAAGTTCTTGAATTCTCACTTGGCAGTGTTGGTGTGGTTTCCACTTACAAAATACTGTTTGAAGAGGCTTTTGTTGCACTTCACTGGTGGAACAAAATGCCTCACACATAAATAATGAATTGTTCCTGTCATTTGCTGTGAAAAAATGTTCTTCCTGCTCTTTGTGTTCATTGAGTCAATTTACCAACTGTGTGGCTTTTCAGATTGAATACCTCCACAGGTCATGAAATTTTGTATGTAGATGCTTTAAATTGAGAAAAAGAAATGGTGCATTTGAAATGACATGTTGAAGCTCTATCATCTAAATGCAGAGTGTCATATATTGTGGCTTTGGATTCCAGCTACACATTATAAGTAGAACAGCTTATTCTAGAATTATATGATTGAACTATGAACTTATTTGCACTACTCATATTCATAATATTTTTTTATGAATGAAGTCATATTTTTTATCCATGTGTCCCCTTGATCAAACTCCCTTCCCCCTCCCACCCCTCCCAGTCACTCTCTCTTCTCCACATCACTTTATCTCCTTTCCAGCAAGGGCAGGAGGTTCCCAGGTCCCAAGGTGGCTTAGTTCAGAATCCACTCCAGGCAGATCTGCTTTGCTCACCCTTTAATATTTAACATTATTAATTGAGTATTAATAAAGTATCATTATGACACAGAGTAGGAAGAAGTCAGGAACCTACAGTAAAAATTAAAAAAAACCCTAACTGGCTCTTGGGGCACATTCCTAATTATTCCAACATTTGAGAGGCTGAAGAAGGATCCTTCAGCCTGGAGACACCGTGAGAATCCGCTATAACAAGTGGGACAGCACGATGCTCTAAACCTCTTATTTGGGCTTCCTTAAGCTAAGAAGGGAGCCTTGCTTGAGCCCCAGAATTGAGGGTGTTCTGAGCACTGTGCCTGGGAAAAAGAAGAGAAAGAAGACAGAGAACACAATGTAATGATAGAAAACATCACAGATTGAAATCCTTCTATACTAGATATTGTTTCAAAGTCTTCACCTTTCTCTCATCTTTCCCAAAACTCCATGAGAGATGCTACTCAGACTCCAACATTGAATTTCTTTATTTCATAGGTACATCATCTGCACACATACAGGACTTTTTTCCTCAATCCTCAAGTCTGAGGGTCCCTTTCTCATTATCTTCTCTTTGCTCCTTCAATCCAGGGTCACCTGTAGCTCTGGCGGACATTGATGTTCTTATGCAGTCTCATCTCTGGTCTGGACCTGGCAGAATATTTCCACTCTGTTTTAAGTTGAGCTCATTCAGATTTTATTTTACTTGCTGATTTTGTCCTTTTTTAGGACTGTCTTTTTATGTGCCCATTCTCTTTATGCTTTCAGTGTGGACTTGTGATTTCCTTACATTCATCTCCCGTGAACACTGCAGATTAGGTTGTTCCAGAAGCTCTTTCCTCTACATTTGTATTCTTATTTGGAGTTTTTTTTTTCAATAAAATTAGTTTTCATGTGAGTTAAAAGATTCTTATGACTATTGCTTTCATGGAGAATGCAAATTGCTTCTGAAAAAATACAAAGAGGAAATTTTATCAATTACTTAAGATATAATAAAGAGATTAACAACCAATATCACAACAGCAAGAGACTTCCGTTTATAAGAATAACTAACTTGATTCTCCCTCTCATAGTAAAAGGGATACCAATTTGTGGAAGCCCTACATTCTATACTGATGCAAATATATTAGAAAGGGCAGAATATAGTCAGAAAATATAAATAAAGTGGCTTAAAACCCTCTTTATGATTCAGTTCAAACATCACAGCTGTATGCCACTCTATGGTATTGTTAGATTTTCCCAAATATCTTAATATAGTTACTGACTTTCAATTTTAAGAGAGTTGTTTTGCATATTGAAATCACTGAACTGGTTCTGAATGATTCAGAATAACTTTACTATTTGTACATATATAACAAATAATCAGAGATAGAATTCATCTCTTGTATATAACATATGTCAGATCCCATATGAGTCTACCAGGTTCTCTTGCACATGGTGATGATGAAATTGTTTATTAATAGGAAATGTGATAGAAGCCTTATAAAACACCAACATCAATGGTTTGAAGAAAGATTTTTTTCTATCACTTGTCAACAAGTGAAGGAAATTGTAAGGAAATGTTCTTCTTGTGGTTTATATAACCAAACTCCGTCACTCTCAGAAAGTAACCTAAAGGGTATGCAAAGAAATGAAATTTGGACAATATATATGTTTCATTTCCCAGAGTTTCAAAAAAAATTGAGCTATGTGCACCATACTATAGATACATATTCAATATTTCAATGGACAAATACTTTATGTTTTGCAAAGGTTGATTCTATAATTATACATTTTTTAGAAGTCACAGCTATTATTGGGATACCTGTACATGCTAACATTGACAATGGTCCAGCTTATGTGTCTAGTAAAATTAAATAGTATTTTTTTGCTCTTAACCACTGAGACATCTCTTCAGTACTCCTAAGTGTATGTTTTCAGAGTCAAATGTTATTGGTGGAAGGCAAAAGTCTGTTTGATAGAACTAGGTTAGAAATTTTGGATTTAGCTAATTTTCCATATGAGATCATTGGTACTCATAACCCAGATCTAAGGTCAGTTCCCTAAAAGATTGCTTCTCTCATGAGTACAATGAGGTATCATGAGAGGCAGATGCTAAGGGTGTTTTAAGTAATGACTTTCTGGATAGTGAGAGCCCTGTGTTGGATGCAGGATTCATTAAAAGAAAGAAAGCGAAGACTTGTTCTTTGTCCAAAGACTTGTTTTTTGCCTTTCTGAATAGTGGCAGCAGGATTCCAGATAACACATAACTTTTTTGTTCAGAAGCTGGGTTTCAGAGCCCTGGAATTTTGTACTAATTCTCCTGTGGCAGGTAGTTTAGTTCTAGAGTCAAATTTAACTGTCTGCTTGTACTTCCTGGAACACACTTCTTCTCAAGTAGCTGATGACCAAGATTATCATCTCTGAAAAACACCTTCTCTCCTTCCACCGAAGCTTGAGAAGGTCTCCAGGGTGAAGACATTGTATACATGGCTGTAGACAGAGAGCTTGTCTGTCATCCACAGCCTCTGTGAGGCAGATCTACACACTAGGGTTTCTGTGTTTCAGTTTGACAATGATAGTACACATGGTGAATGAATGTTGCCATGGTGGTAAGATATCCTCAATATGAACAAAGCTCTAACACAGACACACAGCTGTATAGATCAGTGTAGAGAGCTGCATGCAGCCACACCTTAAAGATGGCGCTGGCTTCCGCCCTCCATTTTCCCGATGGTGAGTGCTCTCTGTGACAAACAACTCCATAATTGGCTAAGGCTAAGAATCTGGCTTGCTTCCGCGTACCTGGGCCTATCGTTAATGCCCACGTGGCATACTAGGGTTGGCTGCCCAGAGGCTATTTAGGCTGCAAGCGAGTTTCCCCGGGATGAGAAGAAGAAGTCAGAAAATTATACAAGGTTCCTGAATAAACTGCTGAAAGAAAAGCCTAGTGTTGCGTCTTCCTTGCTGGTCGATGTAGTCGTGACAGATCAGCACTATCTGTTATTACTTTACTACTACAGGAAAGAATTTGCTAGACTTAATCTCTAAGGACATACAGTCATCAGGAGGACCTATGTCTTCTGTTCCTCCCCTTGAGGATTCTGACTGTCTGGTGAAGTCTCATATGTCCATCAGAACTGTGAGATAATGGCCTGGGCACCAGTGCAGCTTGGTTGTTTATGCTGAGACTCAGAAAGAGAAGGCTATTTGACTATTGGGTCCCCAGGGATTGTATAGAATCCCCTGGAGTTGGAGTGAGGTCATCTTGTAATTCCTCTTCATGCAGGTGCTGGGAATTGAACTCAGGTCCTCTGGAAGAACAGTAAGTGCTGTTAAACTTTGCGTTATCTCCCAAGCCCTTCTTTCTCAGTCTCTTTCTTGTTCCATCTATGAATCTAGTCAACCCTCAAATTGACCTTCTTAATGCCTGTTTGCCTTCCAGTTCATTGCAACTAGGACTTTGGAAGGACAGAATGCCTCTCCTGTATTGGAATGTTCCAGTGCCTGGAAAAAACTGAAACATCTGTGAATGAATGGATACATGAATACATGAATGAATAAATTAAAAAAGGCTTAGCTTTATTTTTTTTTTTTTTTTGCTAACAATTTAATCCTATTTAATGTTTCTTTCTTGGATATTCTTTACACATCCTACGCTTTTTTCATCTCTTTTATCCTGCTGTTTGATTTTAGAATATAGCATATGATCAGTCTGGATCCGCTTCCATCTTTTTTTCCTGACTGTGATATTTGTTTTGAGAAAGGGTCCCACATGTTCCTTGTCAGCCAGAATGATTCAAGATATACAGAAACATTCCCGACAAACTGACCACTCCGTGTTGAGTCAGGCAATTTCATGATTCGAATCTGCATTTCATTGAGAACTCAGGTGACATGCACACACTCTGAAGCTGGAAACTCACTGCTCTATGATACACGTCATCTTCAGGCTGAAGATGAGGTTTTTCCCTCCTCTGTTCTCCTGCTGTTGGAATCCTGGAGCTCATGGAACAAAAGATCTCACCCGGGCTTTTCTGACACTAAGTAGAGTTGAGTGATCTGTGGTCATCCACACCCACTTGCTGTCTTCTGTCCAGACAAGCCCAGGGAGATCTTTATTATCATCTTCCCATG
Organism: Sigmodon hispidus; assembly: GCA_004025045.1. Taxonomy (NCBI): domain Eukaryota; kingdom Metazoa; phylum Chordata; class Mammalia; order Rodentia; family Cricetidae; genus Sigmodon; species Sigmodon hispidus. The sequence continues at coordinate 2,609 of PVIH01028172.1, read as the reverse complement.
CAGTTCTTTCTGCTGAAACAAGAGGACCACGGCTTTTGTCCTCCAGGGCAAGGTACTACAATGTTTTAATGTGTATGAGGTGTGGGAGTAGAAGGCTCTGCTGGCATACTCACAGGGACTATCCAGACCCAAGAGTTAAACTGACACAGATGGATTTCAGGGCTAAGAATAGGAAATAGTAAACACAGCCAATCACTTCCATACTGGTTTGGACTGGCAGTGGTGAATTCTAGAGAAGCAAAAGGTTATATGAAAAGCTTCCAGAATGAGTGATTTTTCAGGGTGTATGTGTGTGTATGTGTGTATTCCTGATAGTGTCAGTGTCTCATGCTTGTGAACAATGATGCTGCTTATTTCTCATGAGGACCCCATCTCCTGATCTGAGAAGCTACCTGAAGTTCAGAGTGACCTAGTGCCTACTCTCTTTCCAGGGTCTTTAATTTTCAACATTCTATATGTGAGAGCAGCGTATTTTCAGCCCTTTGAGAATTACCTAGAGTAATAGTAAGACATCTGTACTTATGTCCCACTCTAGAGGTATGGCTGTGTTAGATCTGTTGTAGGGTCTAGTAATGTCCTCCTCTACATGCCCTCTGGGTTTCTGATGCTGATGACAGAGGAATAACACATGAAAAACTCACCTTGGAGACCAAGGCTCTTGTCTTGATCCCAGTGCCCTTGATGTGTCCTTTCCAACTGCCTTCTCCACTCCTCACCACTTTCTTTGACCTCACCATATCGCTTGCATATTGTAGTTTATGCGTGAGGATTTTAAAAAATAAAGTTTAGATTCCTGTTTCTCATGACTAGGGTAGTCTTTAACAGTACAGTGCCATTTTCCCCTTGCCTTTTCTTTGTTTGCATTTTTTTCAGATGACGTATAGCCCAGGGTGGCATATTTCAGAGAAGGTTTCACTGTGTAGGCCAGACTGGCCTTGAACTTGGTATTCTACTATCTCAGTCTTGGAAGTGCTAATATCATATAGACATGTTTCTTTTGCTAGGGCTTCTTTCCCATTAAGTAGGTCTGAATTTCACTGGTTGCTTTTAAAAACCTTCCATGTATTTATTCAAAAAAATGAAAAAAATAGAGGCTGTATGAAATAAATACTGTTTCTCAAAATTCTGACACTCTCATTTCCAATGTCACTGCTAAAGATAGTTATTCTAAGTTCATTCAGGAACGTTTGTCCCCTCTGACATGTCTTGTGTTCTGAAAACACTGTGTGTGTATCATAATTTCCATGAAATGAAAATTATGCTTGGTTTGTTTTCCTTGCTCCTAAACTTTTAGTTTGCCTTTTTGATTTTTGACTTTGTGCAGACTTAGTGAAATAATGTTTCTTGCATAATCTCTGTGACTTTGAAACTTACTAGAATTTCCTTTTTGTGAGAAGAATCACTTTTTCTAAATACTGTAGAAATATTTTGGGGGGCTGAAAAGATATAGCTAAGGATCCACAATATGTTCTTTTTCTATTTATTTTTATTGCCATTTACTAACTTAAATGTCATTATGTAAATCTCTCTGCATATATTTTATGATGTTAATGTGATTTCCTTGAAGAAGATGTGTGAATTTCTTCACAACTTGGCTATTGTAATATCAATGATATTTTTGATTGATTAACAATTGATGTTCTTATCCACTGTGTGTTCTTTATCATGTGCCTGGAATTAGCTCATTTTCACTGAGGTGTAACATACTTGTGGTAAGGGCACACATCGCCATTCTACACATCTATGACCTCTAGACATAGAGTGTGGTGGGGAAGAGAAGTTCACATGGAACAGTTGGGTACAGGAATACTGAAAGTCCTAAAAGGCATGGAGGCACACTGTGTGCCTGGGCATGCCATCCTACCATAGGAAGGGGCCTGGATTGGACTCTGAAAGTATAAGCATTTTCTCTTAGGACATGTAGCCTACTTCACACTGGGCATAGTTCATGGCTGCAGGAAGGAAGAACTTTTTGGAGGAGGAACTTTCTCTTAGAAATCTTTAGGAAAGGGCAGCTTTGGTGAGGACACCACTAGATATCTTAACCTTTTAACCTCTGAGTCATTTCTCCAGTCCCACCAGTAGATATCTATAAAGACCACACCAGCAGGTCCATTAAGCCTGAGTTCTCCTGGGCAGAGTGAGTGATCTTTCATGGTTCTAGGCAGTATAGAATGAACTCTGATTCCCTGATTCACATATATGCTCTATGAGATTAATAATGCTGTTTTCTTTTTACAGAAAAAGTGAGTGAAATAGAGAAGTTAGCTCAGACAGGCAAACCCTCCAAAAATTTGCACTCTCAGGTGTTGGGAGCTGCCGCACCTTAAAGATGGCGCTGGCTCCTGTTCCCCGCCTTCCTGATGGCGAATGCTTCTAGTAATAATTAACTCCATCCATGGGATGTGCAGAATTGACTAGCTTGCTTCCGTGTGCGTGGCCCTATGGTGAAGGCCCACGCGGCATTAGCTGAGTGAAGGACTTGAGCTTAAAACTGGCTGCACAGGTTGGGAGAGAGGAAGAACTACTGCAAGGGGCTACTACTGCAAGAAGTATCTGTAACAATAAAGGACCTGGTCAATTACCACAGAAGAATCCTGGTGCTGTGT
>PVIH01028171.1:0-15638 GCA_004025045.1 Sigmodon hispidus | reverse complement strand
CTTTTCCAAACCTTTATGAGTTCTGTCCAAAAGACCTTTTAATTTTGGACTAAACTACACTACATAACTGATTACATTAAATTTTATGCAAAGACAATTTGACCATGAGAAGGTTACCCTGAATATATGACTCTAATATACAATGAAGAATTTCTGCACATCAATGCACATACTAATCTTTTAAGATTAAAATTTACTTTTAATTTTAATTAAAAGGACTGAACTATCAAAAGGACATAGTACTTTCATTTGTAGATAGAAATAATGAAAACATATGTGTTTGTGTGTGTGTATGCCAGTCATTGTCATGCAGAATACAAAGCCCAAAATTGAACCATACTGTGCTTATTCTGATTAGTTTTATGTTGAATGGACATATACTATGTAGGAGGCAAGACCCTCAATGAATAAAATGCCTGTCTTACATGCTTTTGGAAGATGAATGATGTGGCAGGGACCAGATCACTGTGGGTGATGCTACCCTTGGGCAAATTATACCAGGTGCCATAAGAAATTAAACTACGTATGACAAGGAAAGCAATGTAATCAGTGCTGCTCGTTAAGCATAGCCTCTTCTTTAGTTGCTTCTTCCAGGTTTCTGCCTTGAGTGCTTATCCTTATTTTTCTCAGTGATGGTGAATGGCCTGAGAGCTTTAAGATGAATTTCAAGTAGTTTTTGGTTGTAGTGTTTCCTCATATCATGGAAAGCCAGGTCTCCTAAGAAGAACAAAGAATTGGGAAGAATGTCTGAAAGAGAAAATGTTAAACCTTTGAAAATATAAGAAAAATCCCTAGGTAATAATAAAATTCATTTACAAAAGAAAGTAAATAATTTATTTTACAACATGTTTTGGCAATACTATGCAAAGAAGGAGCTGGGAATGTATCTTGATGTCTGCATAAATTGACTCTCTATATTAGAAAGTGTATTTGTTAGGGTATCTATTGCTACCAAAAAATACCTTGACACAAAGCAAGTTGAGGAGGAAAGGATTATTTGGCTTATAATTCTAGATTATAGTCTATCATTGGAGGATATCTGAACCATATCTCATGTAGTATTAAGACCTGGAGTGAGGGAGGTGATACAGAGGCCACAGAGTGGTGCTGCTTACTGACTTGCCTTACACAGCTTACTTTGCCTGCTTTCTCATGGAACTCAGGATCACTAGCCCAGCCATGGCACCACTCACTATAGGCCAGGTCCTCCCACACTTATCACTAATTAAAAAAAATACCTTACAGCCAGATCTCATGGAATCATTTTCTTAATTAGGATTCATTCCTCTCTAATGACTCTAGCATGTATCAAGTTGACACATAAAACCAGCCAGTACAGAAAGGAATTTTTAAACTCAATAGGCTCCATAATTTATGCATGTTTACCTCTGTAATATTTAGTTTAACATTATAGTCAATATCTGTGTGTATAAAAAAAGGAGGAAATTCTCTTCACCAGAGACCTAAGAATATAAAAGCTCCCATATCAACTCAATTTTAAATGAAAACTATATTCGAAAGATTGGCATATTTGACATAATAGTTTGAATAATTGAGTTATTTTATCCTTTTTGAAGAATTACATTAAATTACAAAGTTTGAAATGTGTGGATAAGCATAAAATTTCAAAATTATCTTATATGAAAATTGAAAATATAAACATTATTTACAAAAGATATAAACTGCAAAAAGATTCCATATATTACTTATAAATTCATATGTGATCTTCAAAAGTGAAGTGAAAAGATAATGAGTCAGGTCTGTGAGGGGAGGTCAACATGTTGGAGAGACTCTGTAGTCCATAAGATGAGACTATCATGCAGTTTGTTTTAAATAAAATAAAGCAAAATTCTGTAGCAAATATAGAGAAATAAATTGAATGTAGTTATACAACAGAGACAAATTATATTTGGTAGACTTCTTTGTGATAGAAACATCTCAGTAGGATCAAATTGCCAACCGGCAGCTTAAAGGGCTGGAGCAGGGGTGGTATAAATACTACGGACAAGTTAGAGAAGGCACGCAGAAGAGTACTAGCACATGTGTGGTCACAAAGGAGCAGGCACAGTCATACAGAGCAGCTGTTATCCCTCAAAACTCAGATTTCTTTGGTGAATTTCAAAGAGAATTTCAGAGACCTAGATAAATGGTGGTTAGATTTAAAGTTCAGCTTTCTGTAAGTAATACTAATAATTCTTATATTGCACTTAGGCAGTCTTAAGCTAACATTTCCCCCATCATTGAACTCTAATTGCACTGAGCAATATTTTGCTCAAATCATCAGACAATTATGATTAAATGAACACTAAGCACTAATTACACAATATATTAAAATCAGACTTTTTACAAGATAAACTAAAAAGAGCTTCTTTTCCTTACTCTTCTCTCGTGGTGATAAAATAAATACCCATGGGCTTGCACATGCTGTCCAAATGCTTTACCACTTAGGTACATGACCAAGCCTGCAGTTTTTTTGTTTGATGTTTTTCTTATAAACAAAATCATTTAATTGGGAATGGCTTAAAGTTTCAAAGGTTTAATTCATTATCAAGGAAACAAGGTAACAATTAGGCGGTCATGTTTCTGGAGAAATCTCAATTTCTACATCTTGGTTCACAGACAACAGGAAGTGAGCTGTGTCCCCTGCTAGACGTAACTTGAGCAAATGAGACTCTAAAGCTTATCCACATAGTGACATACTTCCTCCAACAAGGCCATACCTCCTAATAGTACTTTTCTCTACAGGCCAAGCATTCAAACACATGCATCTATGGGCTAGCAGGGCCATAACAATTCAAACCATCATATGTGACAGATATTTTCCAACTGTATTGAAAGTTTTATTTACATGAGAAAAAAAATCTGTATTTGTTACTGGAAGCCCAGACAGAAGTCTGTAACTGAGAAAACAGGCATCAGCAAGTAGGCTACTGCCTTTGTTTTGCAAAAGTGATATGATGTGGTTACAAAAATAATTACTTTCTGTGATGGTATTAGTATACAATAATACTAACAACAATTATTATCAATTGTCAGTTTCACAGAATTTGGTAACCTGGCAGATGACAGGCTTTGGATTTTAAGTCCAGGTTTTAAAATATAGCCAAGGCTAGTCTTGAACTCATGATCTTCCAGCTTCCTCCTTCCAAGTACCACAATTTACAGGGATAAGCTGGTATGTGTTGTCTAAATAGAATGCTCTGATTCAAATGCAACAAAGGTGATGTTTCTGTTTACTTTGAACAGTCTCCTCATACCTTATAGGTATCAAACTTTTATATGGTAGAAATGAAGAATAGGAAAACTTATACTGTAAAGGAGAATCTCTAAACCAGCTGCTAGATAAATAATTCTGCAAAAGACACTGATAAGTTTCTCTTTAGGGCACTATTTGCCATGAAATAAGAGTTCTTTGGGGCCACTCATTTAACATCACCTGCAAACTAATTACATTTGATGCAGATGAAGTTTGAAAAAGGAAACACTATGTTGTCTTTTAGCAAGTCTGTTGATTTGAAGTGCGAATTCTGTCAATATGGTTATGTCTAGAGGGCTGAACTTAGAGATTTAAGGAATAAAACATCTTTCTCATCTGAAATCAGTTAAAGTTCCCTGGAAGAAAAGAAAATACTTTCCCCCATGATTTGAAGGCATAGTGAGTACAAGCACTTTCTAGTCTTATTATCTTTCAATAAATAGGTATAAAACTCTCCAGTCAATGTCTACAGCAGTTCCTGCAACTTCACAGCTCTAATGAGGAGCACACACACACACACACACACACACACACACACACACACACACACGTATATCCCTGTCATCACAATGGTAAGTCACTAATGAATTAATCTGATTAATTATTTTTATTTTTTTCTCTAATAAGAGCAACCAGTTGAGAATGCTTTGCTAGACTCAAAGCAGAGACTGAGAGACTGCAGTAACAAGAACTAAAATTAAAATACAGTTGTTTACATAAATTTAATAAATTATGATTATGGCTAAGTTGGAATTAAATGGAGATAAATCATCTCATGATGTTTTCATTTAAAATCAGCAGAAAATGGAATGCAATGGAAATAGAGGGAAAAGGGGAGGGGAAGGCAAATGAAAAGAATAGGAGAATAGAAGCAAGAAAGCAAAGACATTAAGAAAAAGGTGAAGGATAGGGTAGAGAAAAAGAAATAAAAGAACAATAGAAAACAAGAGCCATCATTAATTTCTCTTAAAACACAAGAGAAAAACATTCAATTGTAACCACTAATGCAATATGGACATACATAAGGTGAAATAATTTATCTCTTTCACATCCTGGCCAGAGCCCACACTTTGTGCGTATGCTTCTGTTTCTTAAAAAAAAAAAATGACATAATTATATAAAAATGAATGAGACCTTTCATTGAGTTTATGTTGCATTTTGTGTTCATTGAAAAGAAAGCTGGCAAATTAAGACAGTTAAAATAGTAATTGGAAATATTTAATGTTATTTAAAATATAAATAGTGAGAACTTTAGAACTTCATATATTTGTTAGAAAAAATAAAATATTTTAATTTAACACAAATAATTGGTTTTTAAAATGGAACTAGGTAAAGTATAAAATATTTACTATTTAAATATTTATCTGCACAGCAAAATGCATATTGTAATAATAGTCCTAATACTCTAATTGTAGGTCCTATACCTCTAATCTATGGCATCAAACTAACCAGTACAATTTGAATTATATTCTCAAGCAATCTGCAAAATATTGACCAATTCTGGTCACACAACTGTGTGTGTATATGTTTCTATTTTCTTTTCTTTTCTTTTTTTTGAATAAAGTTTCATTTTTTTATTCATCTATCTCCTTGTTCAAACTCCCTTCCCCCTCCCATTCCTTCCAGTAACTCTCTCTTCTCCCCATCACTTTATCTTCTCCCCAGCAAGGGCAGGAGGTCCCAAGGTCCCAAGGTAGTTTAGTTCAGCATGCACTCCTGGCAAAATGCTTTCCCCATTCCAACATCAAGCCTGGGTCAGGAATTCCTCTGGAGGGAATTGGCTCCAAGGATGGCTTAATAAAGAGATTATTTTAAATTACTACTATGTAGATTAGCATTCAAGGTATTTTAAAGAACCAAATAAAAACATTTTTATTTATTTTTTTCATGTGAGGAAGAAGCAATCTTTCACTAAGATAGAAGCTCAGAACTAAGCAGTCTCTCTCACTGTCTCAAAGTGTCACCAGCATATCCCAATTTACCCTGCCCTTTTAGATAGAAAGGCATGGTGAGTGAAATAATTGCATTCAAAAAAATCTGTTTTGAAGGAAAAAGAAAAAAAATTAAATGAAACATTAAAAATAACTACAACATAGGACCAAAATGCCTGGTCCTGGGGAGAAGCAGAGAAGTGAAATCAATTTGTGTCCTTAAAGGCTGGCTGAGCCAACCAATGAGAAAGGGTGAAAAACACCCATGGAACCCCATACTTCAACCCATTGCATTTTACCACAGCAAGCAGTTTTGCATATTTGTGGTTATTACAGCCCTTAGGACAGCCCAAAGCAAAGCTCTGGGTACAAAGATCAAAGAAGTTATGTATCCATACAGCTACGAAAAGGTCCATATAAAGTCTTAGGCTAACTGTATATTTTAGAAAATATTTCTGTATTCTCACTTCACATAAATTGTTCACTTAGAAATAAAGATGTAAGTGCAAAGGAAATGTAAGATGAAAAGGATAATTCTGAGTCAGAATTAGAACCTAGGTTCCATACATGAGGCTCCTCTTGGCATTACAGAATAAATGTTTTCTAACAAATGCTAGACACAATTCTTATTCATAGCAAGGTGAATAAAATTTAATTCAATAACATTTTAAAACTGTGTGACTGGGAAATTAATAAAATAATGAGTTATCTTCATTTGCAGAAGTTTTCAACAAATATTATTTTAGCAGCCAATTTCATTGAAAGACAAAGTGTATATACTTCAGATAGTGTTACTAAAAATTCACTTTAAAAATATTATAACCTGAATAAAGAAGCCATGCTTTGAAGAAGAGTGGAAAGAAATAAATTGAAGAGTTTGGAAGGAGAAATATCAAAAGGAGAAATATAATTTAATTAAAATATCAAAATTAAAAATGAACAAAAACACACGACACTTATGCATAAAACAGATATTGCATGTGAAAATGTTAAAAATAGTCTGTAAATTTATTCTTTGTACATAATTGACTTTACAGCCAGAACCTGCCAGGCTGACCAGTTTTCCTGTGGAAATGGACGCTGCATTCCCAGAGCCTGGCTCTGTGACCGAGAGGACGACTGTGGTGACCAGACAGATGAACTGGCAACTTGTGGTGAGTGGGAATGGTTGTGCCTTGGCAGATATTTTGTCAGATACAGTGTAATGATGCTATATTTCCCTCACAAGCTATTTCTATATGAACAGGAGTCAAGGAAGCAAATCTATTACTTTTATTGCAGCTTTTGAACATGACTTTCAATGACTGCTCCAGAATAAATCTCATTCATGAACTCATTACAATATCCTCACCAAATAAATAGAGCCAGACATTGCAGATAGGTGGCTATTAGAAGGCTAAGTCGACACTCTTTTGTTCGCTGTTAATCTCAGAAATATTATGACTCAACTTACAAAACAAAATTGTGTTTCAATTGATATTTGGAGTAAACTACAAGGGTATGTTTTTTGTTGATATGTATATGTCACATTCTTAGAGAATTGAAAAATCTGACTGAGGTTAAGTAGTAAGTATCAATTGTAAATTTCTGTAGAATAAGAATTTTGAATGCCAACAATTTTTTGTTAATGGTATCCTTCTCAGTCACATTTCACTGGATTTCCAATTTTCAAAAAGATTTGGTCTGACAAAGGATATGTTGTTGAAGTTGCAAATGTAATCACTCTAGTTTGTACATGTGGATTTTTATTAATTTCCTTCCTGGAGGTGAAGAGGAGACAGTAGTAGTACTATTAGCTACATACTTTCTTAATGAATCTCCATGACAATCTGAGGAGCCCAATGCTTTGCATTCTTCACACACAGAAGAACTGAGACAACCCATTAGCCATATATGTGACAACATGGAGCGAATAGATACTGGATTAGCTTCTGAACCCAGGTGTGCTTTAAATTAAAACTGGTCATTCTGGATTAGAATTGCTTGGGGTCCCAGGCATGAGCAGCAAAGAAGAGGCAGGTAAAATCATATTCCCATGGATATCTTGATTAAGGGCACAATCCCTAACATAGTATTTAAACAATGATGTGCTACAATTTTAACACTCACTGCTAGAAAAATCTCTGTACTTGTTTCTTTGGGACTATATATGTCCCTATTGTAGTGACTGTCAACATGCCAATCTCCCTCTCTGGTAAAATCAGAGAGATATATGTAGGGTTTCTACTTTACAAATACAATAGGCTAAAGTTCATTCATGATCAATAGAGTACATTTGCTATAAAATTATGAATCTCAAGTTTATTGCTTCTATTTAAATGTTTACATTTAAATTAAAATGAATTTTGTGTTAATAATGACATGTGACAAGTGGCTCATAGAATTTCTGAGCATATAAAGACCTCTCAGGGGCTTCCTTCTATCATCACTTTTCCTTCCTGTTGCCATGTCTTGAGTGCCTGTATCTGCTTTGCAACTATAACCAAAATAAACCTTTTATTCCACTAAAAAAATACTTTTACAAGTTAACATAATATGTCCCAGCATACCTGTAAATAAAAACACACTGTAACTATTTAGATGCTGAATCAATTTGTTTCTAAGTGTGAAAAACAAGATAGTAAAGCACATAAATGAATCTAAGTCACTTTAGTGTTCAATTAGTAAACCCCCTTTCACATTTTAGGAGTAGAACAGGAAAATACACTTAGAAAATGTCTCAAATTCCTTTTCCCCTTGATCAAAACACAATAAAGCAAGCAAGACCTATAATTAAAAAAAATCACACTTCATTCCAGGTAGCTCAATAATTTGCAATACTGAAGAATATTTTTACTTTTTTGAGACAGGGTTTCTCTGTAGCTCTGGTTGTCCTGTAACTCACTCTGTAGCCTAGCCTGGGCTCCATTTTAGAGAACCAGAATCACCTGCCTTTGCCTCCCAAGTACTAGGATTAAAGGCATGGGCCACCCACAGCCAAGCTAGGACTAAATATTTTTAACTTGTTTCAGAATTATGAGATTTCACTGAAGTTTGAGAACCATTAGCTTAAAGGTGGCATCCTCAGAGTTGTACATATTAAGGAATCTTACAGAAAACATCTGCAATGACTAGTCGTTTTCAGCTTCAAGCAAACTAATCTGAAAAAGGACACCTCAATGGATGAATGGCTTCCATCCTCTCCAGTGAGGGCTTGGTCGATGGACAAATGGGAGGGGCGTTTATTAAGTAACAGTTAATGTGGGAGCTCTTAGCCTGCTGTGACAGGTTGTTCCAGGTTGAAAGCAGATTGATAGAGCCAGAAGGAGCTAACCTCTACTTTAGGTCCTGACTCCTGTTTTCTGCTTGAGCACTTGCCCTTTACTCAATGGTATAACCTAGGTCCTGTATGAGCTTCTTTTGATGAATGTGGTTATGACAGAAACAAAAACGAAAGTTGAAAAACATGAAATAAAGGTATATTGTATATCTTTTTGAGAATATCTTACATAGGTCACATGGAGACAAATTACATTTGTAACAAATTCCAAGTTAATGCTGTGCCTTATGCTAGTAGGGCAAAGATAATACTTTTGAAATCACTAAGTTAAGAAACTTACATGTATATTTGATTTTGTTTTCCATTTATTTATGGAAATTAATTTTATTTTTTCAAAACTGAAATCCAATTTCTTTGTACAGGCTTTCTTTTATTACTATCTTTCCATTCCCCATTCAACAATGTTTAGTAGCCTTAGGCATAGAGTTTGTGTTATAAATACACTAATTTTGGCCAGACACTCCAGGATGTTGTTCTATCAATTTTGACCAATTGTGGTTCTCTGTAGAAGCCTCTATCCACTGCAAAAATAAGCTACTTTAATTAGGAGTGACAGTTACAATTATCAGCAGGTATAAGGATAAATATTCAAAGCACACTTAGGAATCATATTGGTTTACAAAAGTAAAAATAGTAGGTCTCCTCAAGGATCTGTTACTTCTCCAACCATGATAGTTATGTAGGTTTATAGTACCAACTATGACTTTCCACCTATTGATTGGCCTTGAGTCCAAGTAGGTGATTTCTGGGTATTTCCAAGGCAATGGTGCCATTTTTGCACCATTGGAAAAATCTTGTTGGGCTCACCACTGTTGTAATTTGTGGCTGGGTAGGACTATTTTTATTTTTCCCAAGACAAATTTCCTAGCACCCTCCTTTAATAGGAGAGCTAGTCATGAGAGAGGAGGCCTCCAGGTTTCTTCCAGCTCATTTTTTCCCAAGCCATGTGCACAAAATGTGAGAAGTTTGTAGTAAAAAGGATTTACCTACAAATTTGGGGTGGAGGTACCTAGGGACAATGGCCTATATTTGTTTGGTTTTTATCTTGGACCTTCCCTTCAACAAAGGGAAAGGAGGTTTTTAATGCTTGGTCTTTGGAGTTTTGTTAGGTATTCTATGGCTCTAAGTATGAACATTATCATCTCACAAGCCATGGCCCCATTTAGCATACATTAATATGCACATATACTATATGTAAATGTGCACACATGTGTATTGTTCTTAATCTTAAATAATTTATCAGTTGAAAGATTTTGGTTTGTTTTCATTTATTTGCCATCGTGAAAGAGGGAAAATGAATTTGACTAAGCAAGGTTTTTTTGTTGTTGTTGATATGATTTTCTCAGTGCATGTGTCAAAGAGTGGTATAGGTCATATGATAGCATTTGGAGAATTCTCTACACTGATGTCTACAGGGACTTTACCACTTTAAAATGTCACCAGTAGAAAATGGAGGTATTACTTTCTCACACCCCCAACAGCATAAGCTATCAGTGTTTTCTCAATTTCTGACTGAAATCTCAAAGTAGGTTACTTTGCATTTCTCTGATTGTTAAGAATTTTGGACTTGTTAAAATAACTTTCTGAGCTCTTATGTTTACTTTTGAGATTACTCTTATGTTTAGCTCTGCTGTTGATTTTTTTAATTGGATAATTGTTTTGTTAATTATTCTTTTATTGAATTGTTTATATACCTTAGGTGGCAAAGAATATTTCCTATTAGGATTTAACCTTCACTTGATATTTAATTTAGATGTTCAAAAGCACTCAAGTTTTATGAGTTTCCATTCATTAATTATTGGCCCTAAATCCTGAGTAAATACAGTCCCACTTAGAATTGCCATAACTGTACCTTGTAGGCTATTTCCTATGCTTTCTTACTACATCTTCATGATTTCAAATTTCACATTGAGGTTTTTGATACATTTTAAGCTGAGTTTTATTCATGGTAATAGATACAGGTCTAATTTTATTATTTTACATGTAGATATTCAGTTTTCCCCGCACAATATCACTTCTATCAATACATGTGCATAGGAGAACTTTTCATCTTCTGATGTCTTCCACAGTCTCCTCTGACCAAGATTTAAATCTTTTATTGCAGAAGGTTTCTAATGTTAGTGGAGATATTCCATGAACTATTTCTCAGCAGTGTTCTAGTATTTGTTGACTATAGCTTTAGCCACATCTGGAATCTTGAGTTCTTTATTAAATAAAATAATAACACTAAGCACAAACCAGGTGTGCTAGTACATACCCAGAATCCCAACATTAGAAGGAGATAGGAAAATCATGAAATCAGGGCCAGACTGAATTATAGTGAGATCCAGGCTCCAAAATGAAATATATAATATATATTTAACAGTATCATGTCAAAATATCTGAAGGTTGGTCACAGATAAAAATTTAAAAATATATTAAGCATATTGTAAGGTCTTAGCCAAGTCATAGAAATATTTTTGTGAATTTTTTTTACAAAATCCAATCTAATAAATTATTTCACTATAATGTTGATTCAACAAGTCCTCCACCTGAATATGCTATCATCTTGCATGGTGACAAAAATATCACTGGAATAGTTTTCAAAATATTGTGAAATGTGAGAGCATTCTGTTTGTGGTATTTTCATGACACATTCTTACTCAAAAATTATATCTGCAAAACATTGAATTTATTGAGAATAAAGATTTAAATTATTAATAATGGTTACATAGTTTCTCTCAATACTGGAAAAACTTATTTTAATGATTTCTAGCTTATGAATTTGTCATACATTTGTATAAACTTCATGTTACTGGAGTAAACTGAAGTGTCTTTGAGAGCAATGGAGGCTGCCTCAGAAATAAGGTTTTGCACAATTCCAATGCCACCTGAGCCACTAGATCACCAAACCAGTGTTATCTGGGATTTTGTCTCACAGCTCAAGAATGAAATTTATGGGAGTTGTCAGGCAAGGGTGAGTTTGGGGCGAGAGTCTGGGAACTGGTGTCCAGGATGATACTGGTCATTGCTACTTTAGAGTAGCATGGCCACCATGGGGTGACACTTAGGAAACCTGACTTGTCAGTGCACTTGGATCAGATTGAGAACCATTGTCATACAGTGTCCAAGCTGGGGATTTAATAAACAGAGAATGAAGAGGAAGGCAAAGCAGGAAACTGAGCTCTCAGGAAATCTTGGCTTTGGGCTGGAAGAAAACCATGGATTCCAGCTTCTAGCCAAGGAATGAATAGGAAACTATAGAATTTTTAGCCTCTGCTCTAAACTTCCTCACCACTTTCTAGCTCCTGTTACTTTCTTCACTTTTAAAAATTTTATCAAGAATATTGGCCATTTTTCTATTCTTAAAATTCACTTTAACAACATTCTATTAATCATAAAATTATTTTGAATATATCAAAAATTTAAAAAAAAAGTTCAGCTGGGCTGTGGTAGCACAGGTCTTTAATCTCAGCACTTGGGAGGTAGAGGTCGAACTCTGTAAGTTCCAGAACAGCCAAGGCTATTGTTATACAGAGAAACCTTGTCTTAGAAAAACAATAAATAAAGTTAATTCTTGGGGGGTGGCAATTATTAAAATAAGATAAACTTGTTCTAGTGAAGAGGTTTATTTTTCTCCTTTGTCTTTTGTGTTGTTAGTTTTCTTTAAGATACCTAATCTGACAGTAATCATCACTATTAAAATTATGGAACCCCCTAAAATCAGAATGTTTTCACATTTGTCTTGAATGATGTTGTTCAGTTCCTAGACTGCTGCATCTTTCTCTGGTAGTTTTCTTTGCTCTATTTAAACATTCTGAAGAGTTTTTGCTTAAACATGGCAGGTCATCTTTTGCTAAGTTTTATTTTTGTTATTCTCATAGGAATAGTACATTGTTTTTATTTAATTGTTTACTTAGTGTTACAATTCTCTCACTGACTAAGAAGGCCCAGTCTGCAGCTGGTTGGAGTGGGGCTGAGATTAGATTCTGAAAGGTAATTATGGAAAGAAGTGATTGGTGCATTAGTCCAGTTCTGTCTTTCACACATGATCTGCACAAGGCTCAGCATTGTGCACAGTGCTTGCTACAGTGGGCTCCCCACACTTTTTCATGTCTCTCCTTCCCAAAAGGTTTTTGTCCAGTGGGTTTTGGGAGAAATTCAAGTATCTGTTCTGGGGAGAAGGCAATTCATATGATTTCTAGCCTGAATAAAAAGATTGAAGTCTGTGCTTTCTGTTTGCCCTATAAATTTAATTTAAGATGAAACCTGGACATCCACAAAAAGTCAGCACAAACATGATGGCTTATCTACAGAGACTGAGGATCATCCAATTGTGAGAGACCAGCAGGCTTCTGCCATCGCTGTCCTATTCAATCTCTGGAGGCTACAGGGTCAGCAGTCTTTATCTTATATCCTAAAGACTTAAAATATGTAGTCAAGCTTCAAGGTACACGTTCTGGACAGCTGTTATTGAGCTCTCCCTCCAAGTGCTCCAGGCCAGAAATGACTCAGACAAGAATGCTTTTCAAATTCCTGTAAGATTAAAGCATCAATGCTGAAGAATGTCTCAGAAGTTAAGGGTTATTGTTTGTGTAGGAAAGGGCTTATCTCCCATTTCATCCTTCTGTCCCTCATGAAAAGAAGTCAGGGCAGGAGCTCAAGCAGAACCAGATGCAGGAGCTGAGACAGGAGCCATGGACCAGTGCTATTTACTGTCATTCCCCCTGACTTGCTCTGCCTGCCTTCTTAAAGAACCCAGGACCATTTGCCTTAGAGTGGCACTTGCACAGTGGGCTGATCCTTCCCATATCAAGAAAATGTCCTGCAATCTTTACTGCCAGAAATTTCCATTTCCCAAATTTTAGCTTGTGTCAAATTGACAAAAACAACAGCATCAGCAAAAACCAGCACATACACTTCCATAAAAATTCCTCAAAATCTTCATTTATCTCAATGTTAAATTTATTATTTGAAAATCCCTCCCATAGAAGCTCTGCATTGATCCAGGAAATTGCAGTTTTTGTCTTGTGGAGAGGATATCTTAACAGGCTCTGTTCATATGAAGCTTAGATGTACTCAGTGTGTCAATAATTTCTGTTAACGTAATTTGTCACAGATGCTGAAGTTTCTTTTTTGAGTAAGTCTTAATATACTGTTTTTCTTCTAAGCAATATTTTTATATGCATTTATTAATTTTGTATCTAAGTAGGTCAAACAATGACTTCCAGGGTTTTGTTTTCTCTTGCCATCAGCTGGTCAGTCTGCCTGCCTACCCTCATCTGCTCCCTCCTCTTTTTAAGATGGATCCCTCTATGGAGCCTTCATCCATGCCTCCCATGGTGATAACCTGGCTGGCCTGGATTCATTCCTTAGACCAGTCTGGACTCAGACTCCAAAGAGATGCCCTTGCCTTTGCCTCTAGAGTGCTGAGATCAAAGGTGTGCGCCACCACACCTGCTTTCAAATACAATACATTTTAGATACCCATTTGTATAATGATATATATTTAATAATAAATAGTCTGGGATATCAGAGGATAGATCTCAAAATGATGCCTAGGGCCTCGTTTTAGTAAGTGAGTAGTATTTACCCTAATTTTTAGTCATTCGATATGTTACCACACCTAACTACAAAACAAAATGTTTTTCCCATGTCACATTTTTAGAACATAAGCTCCAAAATTTGACATCACATGTAATAGACAAGCTGTACAAATTTAACTTATGAGAACTTGTCATTTCATGGAAGAAAATATTCCAGAATTTGAGCATGTCTGAGAGCATAAAAGTAAGGCCCTCTTCCAAGGTATGGTTCTAGAAAGGTGGTCAGGATCTGACTTTTCTTAATTGCCTCAAAAGGCTTCAAAGGCAGATTTGATCTCCTCCCCAGAACTAATTTCTTAGGTTATGAACTGAAATTATATGAAGTCTAGAACTGTGCCTGGAAAGGTGAAAGAATGTAGTTTCTGCCTTGGACATAATGGGACCCTCAGTAAATAGAACATGCACATCTACCTGATGTGATCAATTGTGAACAGAAGGGTTGTCATTATACCTTAGTCATTTCACTGTTAAAGTGGCTGCCATTCTCAGCTCTCAGACAAACTTTCATGTTGCTACTTCTAATTTTTAAAATTAAAAAATTTTAAATTTAAAATAATATATTAAGATATATTAACTATTGCTGATTAAGTTTCAAAGTGATGCATTTCTTTTTATTTCTTTCTCACTAGAATTTATACACACACATACATATATATATATATATATATATATATCCCAAAAGTTTTAAAGTTTTTAAATAACCTACAAGCATAGAACATTAGATATACATTTCTAGAAATTAACATTACCTTGTCATACTAATGTAAAGCATGTGTATATCTGGGTATTCTAAAAAGCAATGATAAAACTATATTAAAAAATAAGAAGGTAATGTGTGAAACACTGAACATTTTAAACGGACATTTTCAAGACATGTAACTGCAAAAATTAATTAGTATAACTGCAAAAATTAAATTAATAAGCTGTTAATGATCAGCTTCATGAAGTTATTTCAAAATATTTGTACATGCAAGAATACATGTCAATCACTTCTCAGATAAAGGTATTATTTATTTTATTTAATTTGATATGAAGTAAAGTCTGTAATTATTCTTTTTGGTATCAATTCTGACTTTTTCTTCACTATAAATAATAATTTTATAAAATTTCTTCATAAATACAGGAAACATAAGTATTTTATTGGGAAAATATATATATTTCTTCTGATAGGTAGGCCGACCAATGAATAGATACACAGAAATATATTGATCTATCTTACCAATTGTAATCAACTTTTTCATGTATTCTCATTTGTATTTTTCCTATCATAAGTATAACATAAAAAAACCTAATTTCTTTAAAATGTCTTCACTTTTTATCTAAAGAAAAATAATTAAAATATATATATATATATAAAGAGCTCAAGAATTTAGATCCCAAAACCTTGAATAACCCTATCAAAAAATGGGATTCAGATCTAAAAAGGGAATTCTCAGCAGAGGAACTACGAATGGCTGAAAGGCACCTGAAAAAGTGCTCTTCATCTTTAGCCATCAGAGAAATGCAAATCAAAACAACTTTGAGATACCACCTAACACCTGTTAGAT
>PVIH01028169.1:0-15641 GCA_004025045.1 Sigmodon hispidus | reverse complement strand
AAGATGCACAGTCATACTCCAAAGGCATTAGCTCAACTATGTTCATAGCAGCATTATTTGTAATAGCAAGAACCTGGAAACAACCTAGATGCCCCTCAACTGAAGAATGGATTAACAAACTGTGGTACATCTACACAATGGAGTACTACTCAGCAGTAAGAAAAAATGATATCCTAAAATTTGCAGGCAAATGGATGGACTTGGAGAATATCCTCCTGAGCAAGGTATCACAAACTCAGAAAGATAAGCAGGGGATGTACTCACTCTTTAGTGGTCTCTAAACAAACAAACAAGAAAAAAGCCAAGCATGCCCAAGCTGCAAACCACAACCACTGAACAGCTTGGGATCAGAAACACCCTGGACTGACCCTTCAGATCCCACTACACCTAGAGGAACACCTGACTCACTCTTGAGGGAGGGGGGACAAAACTGGATTTGCCAGGAGTGGAGACTGAACTAAGCAATATTGGGTCAGTGGGACCATAGGACTGTCTGCAGCCTGCCCAGGGAGGCGATGGGGAGTTGTGGAGAAGAAAGAATGACCTGATGTGGTGGGAGGGGGAAGAGACCTTGAATAAGGATATACAAGGATAGAAAGTGTGACTTCTTTGTTCATAATAATAATAATAAAAGAAAAAAATCTCTCTTTCTTTCTCTCTCTCTCTCTCTCTCTCTCTCTCTTTCACACACACACACACACACAATATCACTTAACTATAAAGAAAAATAAAATCAAGACTGAACATAGTGGAACACTCCTATAATCTCAGAGCTTAGCACACTGAAACAGAGGGTCATGAGTTCAAGACTAGCTTGGGATACGTATCAAGATCCTGACAGATTTCAGACTGAAGCTTTGCCTTTAAAACCCAAGCAAACAACAGCTCCCCAAATACAAGCAGACAGACAAAAGAAATTATAACCTTTTCACGGAAGTGGATGAAAGAAAGATGCCATGCCAGACAGAATAAGCCAGACTTAGAATGACAATTGTCACAATCTTTCCTTTATGTAGGATAAAAAAAAGGCTTGAAAGTAGAATTATTAGAGGAAAGGAAAGTGACCGGGGAGGAGAGGGTAATGGAAGTTTTGCTGATGATGTTTCCTCTGGATCCACCTTGTCCCTCCTTCCAATCGGATGCTTGCTTTACATGAAATCAGTAGTACCATATGCCTCCTTGTCTCACAGACCCATGACATGTGACTTAGTGTTTCTGCTGCTATGAAGAGACACTATGGCCATGACAACAAGGAAAACATTTCATTGGTGCTAGCTTACAGTTCAGAGATTTAGTCCATTATCATCATGGTAGGTGGCATGCAGACAGACATGGTGTTAAAGAAGATGAGAACTCTACATCTTGATCTGCAGGCAACAGGAAGTGAACTGTGTTTACACCGAGCATAGCTTGAGCATAGAAGACCTCAAAGCCTACCCCTACAGTGACACACTTCCTCCAGCAAGGCCACGCCTACTCCAACAAAGCCATGCTTCCCAATAGTGCTACTCCTAATGAGCTTATGGAGGTAATTACATTCAAATTACCACATTCCCCTCGCTGCCCTCCAATAGGCTTTTAGCCATATCATAATGCAGAAATACATTCGGTTCAAGTTCAAAAGTTCCCATAGTCTATAACAGTCTCAAACTTACTTAAAAGTCTAAAGTTCAAAGTCTCTTTTGAGATTCATGCAATCTCTTAACTGTAATTCCCTGTGAAATCAAAATAAAAAGCAGATTATATACTTTCAACATATAATGACCCAAAATATACATTACCCTTCCAAAATGGAGGAAAGGGAGAATTATGAGCAAATAATGGAGCAAAGCAAGATGGAAACCAGCTGGGCATCTAAACTCAGCATCTCTGATGTCAAAATGCTCTTCAGATCTCCAGGTCCTTCCAGCTTTGTTGACTGCAGCACACTTCTTTCTCTTAGACGGACTCCACTCTCTCCTCAGCAGGTATCCCACAGCTCTGGCAACTCTAATATCTCAGGGTTTCCAAGCCAGTCCAGGTTTCACCTTCACAGCTTCACATAATGGCTCCTCTAGGCCTCCATTCCAGAACACCCCTGACACATGCCTAGCCTCTGTGAGTTTCTTTAGTTATAGAGGAAGATCCCATAACCCTTTTCTTCTATCCTTGACTCTAAAGCCAGAGTCACAAAGCTGAAGGTGCTGAGTTCTGCTATTTGCTGGGACTGGAACATGGCCCCCTTGTTCAGTTACAACTTCACCAGCTTTCTGTTTTCAATGTTTTCCTTCATGGCCTAAACCTGACTGTTTTGGAACTTGCTCTGTAGACAAGACTGGCCTCAAACTCAGAGATCTGCCAGAGTCTGCCTCCAAGTGCTAGGGTTAAAGGTATGCCCCACCACACCCAGCTTCTAAACTTTTTAAACAAATTCTTTTTCACAAATTGGAAACTTAGCTGGGTGAGATCTTGCCCTGAGGTCACCATTCCTTTTACCCCATTTCTTAATCTGTTTATCTCCTTGAACACAGGATTCTATTCCACTTCCTGGTGCTCCTTTTCTTCTTAGATTGTACATTTCGCATTTTTTTCTTGCTCAACTTGCTCCTTTTTGTTATAAGTCTTCATTAAAGTCAACACTAACAACCAAACAACAGAGTCTTTTTGAAATTTCCTCAGTCAACAGAATTAACTCAAATCTCTTCACTTTAGCCTCAGGCATACTTCTCAGACAAGGGCAAAAAGCAGCTACAATCTTCACAAAAATATCACAAGAACAATCTATGCAACATACTAACATTCTTCTCCTCTGAAAACCTTTGAGTTAGTCCCCAACAGTTCAAATCACATTGAGCACCATTGTCTTCCATGTTCCTACTAGAATGGCCCATTAACTCAACTTAAAGCATTAGACTGCTTTTCTAATCCATAGTCTCAAAGTACATATTTCTCTAAACAAATTTAAACATGGTCTAGCCTATCAGCAGTACCCCAACCCATAGTACCAACTTCTGACTTAGCTGTTCTACTGTTGTAAAGAGACATCATGACAATATAACTGGGGCTGACTTACAGTTCAGAGGTTTAGTCTATTATCATTGTGATAGTTGGCATGTAGAAAGACATGGTGCTAGAGAAGGAGCTGAGAGTTCTACATCTTGATCCACAGACAGCAGAAGCAATCTGTATGCCACACTGAACTTAGCTGAAGCATAGACTTCAAAGTTTACCCCCACAGTGACAAACTTTCTCCAACAAGGCCACACCTATTCCAACAAAGCCACACCTAATAGTGCCAGTTCTGATGAGGGCCATTTTCTTTCAAACTACCACACGATGATATATGAAAGCAACATTTTGTTCTACTAATGTTTATTGGTGATAAAAAACAATAAAAAAATATTATTCTGTTTCCAATAGGAAAAAAAGATTACCACAAAAATGTGCAAAAGAGTTAACAATGATAAACCAGTTCAGTGTGGACAGAAATGGCTGAAGAAATAAGATTGCTGAAGCCTGGGCATTCAAGGCCAGCCTGGGTAACACAGATAACCCACCTTTCTTAAAAAAGGGTAACTGTGTTCTGAAAACCTGCCCCCCAATATCATGGTATTAGGACTTGAGGACCTTATGGAGTGATTAGATTTTAATGATAATGAGGGTCAAGATTCCATGGGATCAGTAGCCTTGAATAAAGAGAAAGAGAAGGGCTGAGGACACGGCTCAGCTGGTGGAGGTTTGCCTAGCCTGTGTAAACCCTGGTGTTGAGTCCCAAGCACTGCACTACAAAGCAGCCAGCTAGCACCATGCTGGGAGAGATATGGGAGCAGGAGAGTCTGAGGTGCAAGGTCATCTTTGGCTAGATGAATTCAAGATAAGCGGTTCCTATCAAAAGCGTTGCCACAGACAAAACAGGTTGGGGGAAAGATCAGAGCTTCCTTTTTAAGTTCAGGGAAGAAAGGCTGTCTAAGTCCAATTACAGAGGCAACTATCCACCCACAAGGAGTTGCTAGTGCCTTGATCTAGAACTTCCAAATCTTCAGAGCAGTGAGAAAGAAATGCCTATTGTTTAACACACCTGTTATATGACATTCTGTTGCAGCAGCCTAAGCAGTGGAGACACTATGTTTATAGAGTAGGAGGCGGGAGTGAGAGGTTACCATGAGATGAGGTTGCCCTAAGACCATGGATCTCAGCTAAGATACTTCCATACAATACAGGCATGTAATGACATTGGCATTTCGTGTAAAGCAAGCATCTTAGGGTCATGGGTGGAGCAAACAGAAGGGATGCCAAGGTGGATGTAGAGGATCAAGTCACAATTATTTAAAGACATTGCAGAAGTGAAGAAATACAGGAACCAACAAGTTTACAACTTTCTTAAGTATTTGCAAATAGTTGGAAAACTGATTTATTCCTTAATATGTCTTTTAAAGTATTATTATTTTAAATACTCTATGTGTATTTTTTTAACCTGAGTTTATATAAGCATGTTGTGCATGCATAATACCTGCAGAAGTCAGAAGAGAGCATCTGATCCCCTAGAACTGAAGTTACAGATGGTTGTGAGATACCATGTGGGTGCTGGAAACTGAATCCAGGTACTTTGCAAGGGCAGTCAGTGCTTTTAACCATTGAGCCATCTTCTCTACCCCTGGAGTACAGTTTTTAGTCAATTCTTACTGCTTTTTCACCCTAAAGTTAGTCCAAACACTGTGTGTTGGAGACATCTATGTTTTAAATGAGTTTCACAGAAATCTGAATACCATATGATATACTACTACTGCTATACTATTAATTAAAAATTTTTTGGAACAAGCCCTTCTTCAACAGCAAGAAGCTTATACCATTTCTTTTATTTCAACTCCATATCATGTTTCTGAGAGCTTCATCTTAACTTATTGTATTATCATGTTTTTATTAGTTAACCTAGTATTTCTGCAACAACAGCATGTATAAATTACCAAAAATATCAAAATTTAATATTTGAGTTGTCCTCAAATTTATTATTAGTAATATAGTGGGTCAAAAATGACACAAACATAATAGAGTTTTTATAAATATTAGTAAAAAAGGATATTGGTTTAGAAATGAATTTTGCTATGTTAATAGTTGTTGCGTCAAATGGTTCCTGTCTCTGAATGAATGTGATTTTTCTGAATTACTAATAGACTGAGGAAGGGTTCAGCAATTCTCCTATTTTTTATTTTACAGATAAAAGAGATGAAAACTACACTCATCAAAATACAGCAGGGAAAATAAAAACTTGTGTTATACTGATTCTTTTAGCCTCAGAGCCATATGAAAAGCCCAAATTACATTCTATCATAAAATGTTTTGATAATCTACCATCTGGTAATTCTGCTAGGTTTTCCTGCAATGTTTTAAGAGTGTAGGACTGGACAAAGTTGATAACCATTCAGGTCCTAATATTTTCAGACAGCAAGGGAAACTCAATCCCACATGTTTGACTCTGTAGATAGTTGGTTCTTGTGTTATTGTAAATTAATATTCTGTAAAGCCACAGAGCACACTGAATAATGGTATGCATGATTAAGTTCCTGTGAGCTTTGGTCAACACACTTGCGCGAACTGGTCAATACATGCTTGTTTTATGTATGTTCCTGTTTAAATAACTTTACTTATGTATTTGATTTATTAACTTTGAACTCACTGCAGACAGTGCTATTAAACGGTGCTTGAGCAAAGCTTACCCAGCACCATATTATAATAAGAAGGTTCTGGTCTAGCCTAGCCCCAAGGTCCTGACCCACCCACAGCAATTTAGTTCCAAATAATCATGCAAAGGCTTATATTAATTACAAGCTGTTTGGCCTATGGCTCAGATATATTACTTGCTAACTCTTACTATTAAACTAACCCATGATTGTATTTCGTTTAGCCACATGGCCTGGTACCTTTTCCTCTGCCTCCTCTACTCTTCCTCTTCCCAGAGCTTTCTTAGTCTGGTAGCCCTGCCCATACTTCCTGTTTGCTTTCTGGCAAATCAGCAGTTTAATAAACCAATAGAAGTAACAATTATTTACAATGTACAAGAGGATAATCCCATAGCACAGATATTTTCACCCTAAGCACATCATAGCTTTCTTGCATTTAGGAACACTCAAGAATACATTAGCACTACAATTCTGGGCCATTTGAAACAGTGAAATTGCCCACTTCCAAGTTTATAAGTTTAAGAAAAACAGCTCTAACTATGCTGAATTAGTCAAGGGAATTAGTCACTATATAAGGGCTGAAATAGGAGGCCAGAGCTCTGTTTGTCTTGTTTGCCTTTGGCTGAGATCATGTGTGGTGAGCAACTAAAATTTTCACTGTTTTGTGTCCTGGTCAATTTTTACAGACTTAATTGCCTAGGGATATTGCCACCCACAGTGGACTAGGCTCTCCCATATCAACCATCAGTCAAAACAATCTTTCACAGACATTGTCAATGGTCAATTTGATGGAAGCATTTCTTCTTGAGCTTCTGCCTTCCCAGTTGGCTTTTGGCTATGTCAAGTTGACAGTCACTAAAACAGAAAGTATAGATTTTAGCACTTGTGCACAGCACCAGGATAGAGGTGCAAACGACTGAGAGCTTGTCTGTCTCTTGTAAGCTGAATAAAGAAAAATATGGTAAGGAAGGTTAGCAATAGTAAATCTCCATGCCATTAAGGAAGACCTAAATCCATGATAGAAATCTTTAAAAGCATCACTACTCTTACATTTCCAAAATTCTGCACCTCATACCTAGAAGGATCTAATTTCAAAACCCATTGATTTGCCTACAGCCAAGAGTGAAGACAGAAAAATAGGGCAGACTAAGCATACAGTTTTGCATAGAAATTGCGGGGTTGCAACAGCTGGAACTGGGATAGGAAAGGCAAGTGTTGAGGCTGAATCTCATGATTCTGGCTTAAGCAAATTGAAGTATGATTTGCTGAGACTGTGATGATTGGAGGAAAATCTGGCCCTAGGGAAACTCTTCATGTGCTGTCTCTCATGTGTTTGCTTATCGTCTCTTGCTAAGATATAATATGTTGACTGATGTTTTATTAAAATCTGACTCAGCTTTCTTAAACTAGATATAGTTATTAACCCACAACATTTAAAAAATAATTTTCTCTTTGAAAGTGATGTTCCTTCACTTCCGTCTCCTAAACCCTCTTACCAAATAGCTTCCCCAAAATTCAAAACTCACAATCAAATGTTATTGAGACATAGTGGAATGATCTTGTCCTCAGTCAAATAAGTATTAAAAATTGAAAGCTGATTATTTTCCCCCATTAGTCATCCATCTTATAGACCCGAACACATCTGTATGTTATTTCTCTGTTGTCCCTATCAACAAATATGAAGAAAAGGACCCATTAGTTTGGAGTACCTACAGGTACACCTGCCACACAGTCAGGTGAGTGAAATATAGAACAATCAGTAAAAAAAAAATTGTAAAAGACATGTAGATGAGTATTCTCATATATATTTAATCTTTTTATCTTAGAATTCCTATACCTCTTGGATCCACTTCATTGCATGTACACTGCCTTTTATTAATCTCTTGAGATTGTTTTGTTTTGTTTGAGTGAGATGGGGGTCTCACTAATGTACCCCAGGCTGGTGTTCATGTTTGTGACCCTCTCTCCTTAGCCCCGTGAGATTTACAGGTGCAGACACCAAGCTTGACGATAATGAGTTTTTAAATGCTAAATCATGTCCACAGGTTTTTTAAATCTTCCAAACTTTCAGGTTCTACTATTCATAGCTGTAGGTTATCTCCCCCAAATGGGCCCCGCAGGCCCTCAGGTGTATGGCAGGGCTGCAGGTAGTCTACTCTGAAAAGAGAGCACGCCAGTGGGGTGGGCTTGGCACTTCCGGTTCCACATTTGCCCCAGCTCCTGCCCTTAGCAACCATTGCAGGCCTGCAGCTCTTTAGGCCTTAGCTCCCTGAGGCACGAGGCACTTGACCGTTAGTGAGCCTCTGATGGCTGGCCCTGAGAGCTCCTGGGGTGTGCAGTGCTGAGGCAGGAGGAGAAGGAGGAAGAGGCCTTGGCTGCCACAGCACACAAGGTAAATGGACATCTGACCTGGGCCTCGCTTGTGCCCGGGCGCCTTGGGGATGGTCTCACAAGTGTTCTGTCCTCAGAGCAGAAGTTTCTCAGTTGCTACTGATCAACTAAGAAACCGTTCCCAGACTGAGATTTTAAAGTTTGTTTTTTTTTCCCAGTCATAAGTAAGCGATGTTTGTGCTCTTCGAGTCATCATGCAACCGATTATTTGTTCTAGTTTGCATCTGTGATAAAGTAGTACAGCATCTATAAAAAGTAACTTGGGGAAGGAAAGGGTTTATTTGGTTTACATATCACCTAGAGGAGCCTGCAGGCGGGAACTGAAGCAGAGACCATGGAGGAGCCCTGCTTTGGTCCCCAAGACTTCTTATCTTCCTTTGTTATGCAGCCCAGGCCCACCTGCCGAGGCATGGCTCTGCTCACACTTGTCACTAGCCTTCTAGGGCTCTCCTGCATCAATTAGCAGTCAAGAAAATGTCACACACATAGGTCTACGGGACAGTCCTATGGAGGAAGTTCCTCATTTGGGATTCCTCTTCCCCGTGTGTCAAGTTCACAGTGGAAGTGAACTATGGCAAGTTTTATTTGTACACATAATACCTGGCTCCTAAGACGATTGGTCCCAAGATATCATCTTCTCAAACTCAGGATGCTCAACTCTAAATATCCTTGTGTTCCCATATAACCTACCACCCTC
The DNA here is from genome assembly GCA_004025045.1 of Sigmodon hispidus. NCBI lineage: Eukaryota > Metazoa > Chordata > Mammalia > Rodentia > Cricetidae > Sigmodon > Sigmodon hispidus. Next base: position 6,896 of record PVIH01028169.1, on the reverse strand, counting down.
TGGAAAGTGTTGGGTTATTCAGACTACTGCTCCTATCTACCTAGTACACTGTGAATTCTGGGTCAAAACCCTGTGACGCAGAAGCAGTGAGGTGATAAAAGCAACAGACAAAGGAAATAATTCTCAGTGTACACTCAGCAAGACCGCTATTGCAGGTTGACTGCTCAGTGTTTGGCATATGGAAAACTCAAGTTTTGCTTTGGGGAATGTTCTGGAATTTTTTGCCTGGTTCTCAAGTGCTGAATTACAGGTTTGTAGCATAGCACAGTCGCACCCCCCTCTTCTCTTCCTCCTCTTCCCATACATTTTTCATATGTTAGATAAACACTTTTTTACTACCGAGCCATATCTACAGCCCTCGCTTTTTTTGATTTTCCTCTAGATAATGCAATGATCTTAAAAACACTTCAGTTTGGATCATTTCCTTCCTGACATCTATGGTGATACTATTTTGTATGTTGATTACACATTTCTCCCTTCTCCTTCTGCCCCGTCTCTCCCCTCCTTGGTTCTTGCTGTATAACCAAGGTTGGTCTTTAACACCCAGTCTTCATGCCTCACCCTCCTGAGTGCTAGAATTACAGGCATGCACCATCATGCCCAACTACGTCTCACTTGGATGTATGTTATATCGGTGGAGCATGGTGAAGGGGTGAGGGTGGTACATGTGTGTACATCCACGTGGAGGTCAGAGGACTAACTGCTTGTTCCCCTCTTTACCTTTGTCTGACACAAGCCCTCTCATTGGCTCCAAAGCTTACCCAGAAGGCAAGGCAAGCTGTCTAATGAGCTCCAGGGATCCACCTGCTTAGTTTTTACCTCATGCAAAGTTTGTTTCACTTAACGCATTATTTCAAATTATTACATTTCAACCTTTATTGTGGCCTATGTGACCTTAATCATGATCCATGCATTTAAGATTGCATCAATGGATTCCTCACTAGAAAACTGTATAAAATTTCTGCATTTACATTTTATCTGATGCTCCCTCCTTGCAAGTTTTCATTATTCACATTATGATTTTGGTTCTGTTGATGGATTCCATAATACCTTATGTATGTACAATTTTGTGTGTAGTCTTAGAATTGAAGTCAGGGTCTTGGGGGTCCCACTCTATTATTAAGCAACATACTTAGCCTCTTAATAGATTTTTTATTAGACTTTTTTATTTAAAAAGTTTTTTTCCATCTATACCACTGCTCCCCCTCCCTTCCTTCCTCCCAGTCCTCCCTCAGCCTTCCCCACCCCATCCCCCCATCCATTTCCCAAAAAGGGCAAGAAGTCCCAAAGTGAGTCAGTTCAGTCTGAGTCATATCCAGTTGAGGTAGGTTCAAGTCCCTTCTCCCAGTATTAAGGCTGGGTTGTGTGTTTCTCTGAGGGAATGTGCTCCAAGTCTGGTCCTACTGCAAAAGGCTCCACAAACTGCCCACGCCATTTGACAGTTGCCTACCTTTGGAAGGTTTAGTTTCTTTTCCAGAAGATTCCTCAATGATTGTTTCTGATTCAGTGAGCACCAATAGCTCCATTCAGCCATCTCTGTGGGTCTCCTCCTCATGATCCTGATCGCTTTGCTCATATAATCTCTCTTCCCTCTCTTCAGCTGGACCAGGAGCTCAACTTGGTGTATAGCTATGGATCTCTACTTCTGCCTCTATCCATTGATGGATGAAGATTCTATAATGACAATTAGGGTGGCTATTCATTTGATTTCATTTGGGGAAGTCCTGTTTAGGCACCCTCTCTACTATTGCTTGGAGATCTATACAGGGATGTCTTTGGGTTCTTGGAGGTTTCCTTAGCACCAGGTTTCTTTCTAATGCCACAGTGGCTCCTTCTATCAAGATAACCATTTCTTTTTTTTTCTCCCTCTCTTGCTCCTCCCACTCAAGCATCTCCTCCTCTCATGATTGTTCCCACCTCTCCTTCCTTGCTCACTCCCTGTTATGATTCCCCATCCCAGGGGGATTCCTGAATGTCTCTCTCAAGTTCTGTTACCAAGCTGTTCAGGGTTTGTGATTTGCAGCCTGGATATTATTTGCTTTTTGACCAAAATTCACTTATGAGTGAGTACGTACCCTGTCTATCTTTCTGGGCCTGTGTTATCTCATTCAGGATGATACTCTCCAAATCCATCCACTTGTTTGCAAATTTTAGGATGTCATTTTTTTTTCTTTTACTGCTGAGTAGTACTCCATTGTGTAAATGGACCTCAATTTGTTAATCCATTCTTCAGGTGAGGGGCATCTAGATTGTTTACAGGTTCTGACTATTAGGAATAATGCTGCTATGGACATAGTTAAGTTAATGCCCTTGGGGCAAGAATGTGCATCCTTTGGGTGTATGCCCAATAGTGGTATTGCTGGATCATTGGGGAGATTGATTCCCAGTTTTCTGAGGAACTGCCATACTGCTTTCCAAGGTAGCTGTACAAATTTACACTCCTACCAGCAATGGAAGAGTGTTTTTGCTCCACATCCCTTCTAGCATAGCCTGTCATCTGAGTTTTTGATCTTAGCCAATCTGACAGGTGTAAGGTGGTATCTCAAAGTTGTTTTGATTTGCATTTATCTGATGGCTAAAGATGATGAGCACTTTTTCAAGTGCCTTTCAGCCATTTCTAATTCTTCTGTTGAGAATTCCCTTTTTAATTCTGAACCCCATTTTTAAATTGGATTGTTTGGGTTTTTGGCCTCTAGTTTCTGGAGTTCTCTATATATTTTAGAGATCAGTCCTCTGTCAGATGTAGGGTTGGTAAAGATCTTTTCCCATTCTGTAGCCTGTCATTTTGTCTTATTAACTGTGTCTTTTGCCTTACAGAAGCTTCTCAGTTTCAGGAGGTACCATTTATTGATTGTTGTTCTTAGTGTCTGTGCTACTGGTGTTATATTTAGGAAGTGGTCTCCTGTGCCAATGCATTCAAGCATGTTTCTCATTTTCTGTTCTATCTCTTAATATATTTAAACTTATTATTTATGTGCCTTTGATGGTATTTATTGACCCCCACATATGAAAGATAAAATTATGCCTCACTTACTCATCTATTTTCTCTACCTTCCTTTCTTACTTTCTCAATTATTTTATTAGTGGTTTATACTATGCTTTCTAGATTAGTATTTAGAATTTTGCTGTCAAAATAAAGACATAGAAATAAGGTTCAGCTCCACAGTCCTAAGGCTCAAAGTTGCTTGACTCAGTTTTATGTTTAATATATTTAATACTCTATTAGTTTCTTCATTCCTAAGTTTTCCCCTTCTGATCTGTTTTGGTGAGAATTATTATCATATATATCATATTACATATATTTTGCAAGAAAGGCTTTTGGTATCTTTTCTGAGTTTTGCTTGTTTGAAAATGTTATAATATGCTTAGATGAGAATTTGGCTTTGTATAAAATTCTTAAGTTGTTTTTCCCTGAAGAAATGTTCTGACATTTAAATGTTGCCATGGAGATGCATGAGTTTTTCTTGATATGTTTTGTGCTTGTCTGGTCAAAAGCTGTGGAAAATATTATCTTACACTTTAATTAGTACCGAGATTAAGCAACATTTTTCTTTTGCTTATTAAATATTTAGTGATTTTCATGAGAGCATAAATAGATGTCACTCCAGTGTCAAAGCAGTTGGAGCAGCACCCTGCTTTGCTGAGGGGGTTAGCAAATGGTAGCTCTCAGTTGGACCCTGCTGTGCACCTGCTTTTGTGTGGCACTCTACAAGGTCTCAGTGAATATCTTGTAGCCCATTAGATGACTGGTGTCACTAATTTTGAATCCCAGTTAAATGAAATGCTATATCCTTAATGTAAGCAGGAATATATCAAAATATGTAAATATATAATCCCAGGATACAGGAAGCAGAGGCAGGTGGATTTCTGTGACTTTAAGGCCAGCCAGGACTACATAGTGAGACCTTGGCTCAAAAACAATCTGTACTCAACTATTATAATTTGTTACAGTTATATCAATAAGACATTTATAGAAACACCTTTTATTTTCTTATATGAGTACTTAAATAATGTACCCTGTTTTGTCTTTTTGCCCACAAAGTTAAAAAGAGTTACTTAGGTTTGTTTCTAGAAAACTTACCAAATTGCTCTGTCATAACTGCAGAAAAAATGATTTTAATCTAGCCTCTGTCTCTCGGGCCTTTTTCTTTATCTATTTCGAGCTTCATCTTACCTCAAGGCATGGCCCTGACCTGGAATTCCTCAGTTCTGGGCTGCAGAGGATGCCTCTTCTGTAGGTCTCGTCTGACCTTTTTGTGTTCTAGTCACTGCATAGACTGCAGATGTCAGCTTCAGACTCGGTGTTAGCATGCCCAGCATTTCTGTCCCAGTGAGGACCGCTCTTGCCCTACTTGATTTATCTAAAGCACAGCTTGTTAGCCAAGGCCCTTTCTATCTTACACTGCTTTCTAGGCTTAAATTGATTTTATTTATAGAATACTTCATATACCATAATTTACAGTGTCATGTTAGACTCTCCTCAGTAATAAAAAAGCCGTACCTTGTTTCTTCTCTTTCTGCTCCTCCCCTTTTCTGTGTGTGTGTGTGTGTGTGGGTGTGTGTGTGTTCATATTTCAGCCCCAGTTTTGTTTTCCGTATTATCTGCGGCTGGACAGTAGTAGCTGCAGTGACCTTTTGATCTTTATAAATTCTGTTATCTCAGTAGCTCCAGCTACTGTTGTGCTGACCTTCATAAAGTCTTTTTGATGACCTTCAGAAAGTAAGTCATTCTCATACGTACAGTTGTTATCATGGATGTAATGAATACTAGTTTGGATGTAAATAAACCCACCCTCATAAGAAAGGAGAAATGGACTTGGAGAGGAGCTTAAGGCATCTTGGGATTTATTACAAAAGCCAAGTTGCTTAGTGCACATCTGGATGCCAGGCTGCTTTCAAGAAATGCTCTCATGGTTGGAATATCATGCGAAGCCTTCTGAGAAGTTGGCAACTATGTCTGCAGGTTTGAATATCAATACTAATAGTTCTCACCTTGTCTTTAACATTAAAGTAAATGTGATTATGTTTTTCAGAGTCAGTTATTTCATAGTTTCACATTGAATACTAGATGGAGACATATATACCCATTGATCTGACAGTTCGAAAACCTGATGTGGACAAGAAGGAACACAAGCCAAGACACAGGTAAAAAATAGGATAAACTAGAGTGGGTTTTTTTTTTGAGTAAAATTCCAACAATATATAGCTCTGGAAGCCATGATGGAGATGTAGCTCAGTTGACTGCATGCCTGCTTATTTATCATGTACGAAGCCCTGGCTCAGTCCCCAGCATTAACCTGACTTGGAGGTAGAGGCAGAGGATGAGAATTTCAAGATTATGTTTGGTTGCAGATTCAGTTTAAATCCAGTCTAGGCTGCATGAAATTCCATCTCAACAAACAACCAACCTTAAAATGCCATGGGTTGGGGAACAGTAGGGGCAATGAGAACAAAGTGCAGTGGTACACATGATGAAAAATCCGCTGGCTTGTTCTCTAACCTAAAAGTTAATTTTAAAACATCATGTGAAGATTTATTGAAGATTCTGAATTTCAGAAAACTTTAGAGTAACCCAGGTAATACCTTCTTGGGTTGACCTGACACAACCTTACCTTGTGTCTGCTCAGGTGCCCTTTCAGCCTCAGTCCACTGCTGAATATTATTACAGATAAGCAGTGCTTCATGACCATGAGGAAGGTTTCATAACATGAGAGAAATCAAAAATCAAAAAGTTCAAAGAAGCATGAAAGAAACACAGGTGTAAAAGTTCAGCAACAATCTCAAAGCTTCACAAGACAACCAAAGGAATGAAAAATAGTCAACTTTTAGAAGTTAGAAATATCTAACATTTGTATGAAAAGAAACAACTCTTGAAAATTAAAATATATTAAACCAAGCATGATGGTGCACACCTTTAATCCCAGCACTCAGGAGGCAGAGATAGAAGGATCTAAATAAATAAAATAAAAACTTAATATCAGAAATATAGTCAGGACAGGAAATAGGAAAGGAAGAAAAAATGCATAGTTAACAAAATAAAATGTCAGTAAATCTAAAGTATGTTTCTAGTAACGAATTAAAAATTCTTAATAAAATGCAAAAGATGTGTACAATCTGAAGGGAAACTAATTAAAAGTAGTTTAAAATAACTTTGAAAATGTCAAACTGGAAAATTGAGAATCAATCTCCCCAAGGACCCAGCAATACCACTTCTGGGTGTATACCCTAAAGAGGCACATTCACACTCCAAAGGTATTAGCTCAACTATGTTCATAGCAGCATTATTTGTAATAGCAAGAGCCTGGAAACAACCTAGATGTCCCTCAACTGAAGAATGGATTAACAAACTGCGGTACATCTACACAATGGAATACTACTCAGCAGTAAGAAAAAATGATATCCTAAAATTCACAGGCAAATGGATGGATTTGGAGAATATCCTCCTGAGCGAAGTATCACAAACTCAGAGAGATAAGCAGGGGATGTACTCAATAATTAGTGGTCTCTAAACAAACAAACAGGAAAAAAAGCCAAACATGCCCAAGCAGCAAACCACAACCACTGAACAGCTTGGGATCAGAAACACCCTGGACTGACCCTTCAAACCCCAGTCCATCTATAGGAACACCTGACTCACTCTTGAGGGAGGGGGGACAAAACTGGATATGGCCGGGAGTGAAGACTGATCCAAGCATTGTTGGGCCAGTGTGACCATAGGACTGTCTGCTCCCTGCCCAGGGAGGGGATGGGGAGTTGCAGAGAAGAAAAATGATCAGATGTGGTGGGAGGGGGAAGAGACTTTCAATAAGGATATACAGGGATGGAAAAAAAAAATTCAGAGGGAAAGCTGAACACAAAGAAAATATATGTGTAGTAATCTTATTTGCATTTCCACC
>PVIH01028168.1:0-15642 GCA_004025045.1 Sigmodon hispidus | reverse complement strand
GTTTCAACATTGTATGTAAATGGTTAGTTTGATGAAAAACCCAAAGCTAAAAAAAGCGTTCTGTGTAGGTGAAAATACGTATGTCCCAGTTTAGATTCACATGTGTTTCTTCCTTCACTAAAAGACCAGTGCTCACTGATGAGTATTTGGTTGTTTAAGTAGGAAAATATAGGAGTGAGTTAAGTGTTCCAAGTGAAAGTGGACAGGAATGGCATTAAACAGGGAGGCCAGATGTGCAGGATTGAAATGCCTTTGATGGGGGAAGGGCAGTTTCAAAAGAAACATCATAGAGCTCAATAGAGTGAAGTGTTGGCCTCATGATGAGTTTGTTTTAAAGACAATAAAATTGTTTCCACAGGATACAAGATGTTGCAAACCATGTAGGACTAGACTAGGATAACTGTAATTTGGAAACTATATTATGTTTTGTTCTTAATTGGTAAAAATGACAAATATGCTGGTTTTTCTGTTGAAACTTACTTTGAGCCACATAAAATCTTTGTAGAATATTAGAATGTGGTAGCAGAGAAGGTGGGCTAGAGGATGTTGAGGATCAAGGGCTGGAAATATCTGAATGGAAAATAGTTGAGATCTAGGGCAGGTGCTTTCTTTGTTATCTTTGCAAAAGTCACAACTTTTTTTTTAGATTGGACTGTACTGCATCATAATCATATGATTTAGTAATAGGTCTGGGCTTGGGATATGTGTTTATAATCCTCCATTTAGCTTATGTGTGTCCTCCAGGGAAGTAACAGTCTTTCAGATTCTTTGAGCATGTACTTTCAGGACTCTGCATCTTTCCTGGATGAATATTCAAAGACGGGAGAACATCACTAAGACTGGAATAGGGGATGAAGAGTGGCATCTCATAGAAGGAGGACAGCTAGAGAATATAGAGGAGAACAGAGGCAAAAGTCCAAGGGATCTGCCTTTCCAGAAGTCTCTGCTATCAGCAAAGCACAGATAAAGCTTTATAAGTGCTTGGCAGTGTTTAAATAAGCCTGCACCAAGCAGGAAGCACAACTGAGTTTTTACATTTTATGTTTCAGTGCCCCTGAAGGGAGGATTCCAATCCTTGATGTACTCATTTGTTTTTTCACTTATAACTTTAATGTTCAATTTTTCACATGTTTTTCATGACCTCATTAGCTGTTTTACAATGAATTAATGTGATAATTTTGTTTTAGTGGTTATTTTTGATGCTGAAGAATGAAGATTGCTATTCATTATTTATAAGTTCTAAGGCTTTGTTAATAGAGTAGAATAAGAACACATTATTGTTTTGTTTTATTTGAAGCTATTGTTTCTATTTAAATTAACTGTATGAGTTAATTTAATTTAATTATTTAATTAAATGAAAGAGTATGTCGAACACTTAATTGTAATTTGGGTAAAAATCAGGACATTTTCAAAAGAAATAATTTTCAGATTCCACGAATATGTTAACTGACGCTATTTGAGATAAAACTATAAGTGAGTCTTTGTTAACAAGTGTAGAGATTAGAAGGAGTGGAGGCAGAAAGTAACAACTGAAAACATTTTATAAACTAAAAGTCTAATAATAAAAAACACCACTTTCTATTGAAATAAATATTCAAGAAATGATTGGCCCACTAATCACTTATTTAATTGTGTGTTTTTCTTGAAAGCCATCATTTCAAATCTAACTCCCCCATTTCTATGTGTTCCAGAATTGAGGACAAACCTAATTTTGAAACTGAGGTAAGTAGAGCATTTTAGAGATAAATTCTTGGGCTGAATTTCTTCTGTGTGGAGATTGCATTGTTAGCATGTATCACGTGTCAAAACGACATCCTTTTAGATGGATTATTGACTATAATTTTGTAAATAAACTGATGATAATATTAATGCATTGACTGCAAAAAGTTCCAAAACATAAGAAATAAAATCATGAAAGCCAAAAGAGATAAGGAATAAGTAATTACCGAAAACTTACATTTTGTATAGTGTTACTACAGTGGAGAACATTTGTAATTTGGGGATATTTGGGCAAATAAATATTAGAGGATTTATTTTTCATAATATGACTTTTATTATTTTGAGGCTTTTCTAAATATGTAGACTAATAGGTTAATGTTGTTACATAAGATATCTCATCAATAGCTTACATTGCAATACTATGTAACAGAGTATAGAAATTGGAATCAATTTTAAAAGTACCTTGTAAAAAATCATTTACTCATGAAAGGAACATTTAAAAGGAACTCTCTATATCTTGGTATATTATCTAGAATAATATTTTTAAGGTGATTAAAATTCAGAAATACACAATCTTTCTCTCAAATTAGTACAATAATAGTTTTGCATTACTCATTTTATTAGTATATTGGATCTAGGCATCATGGCACTCAGGCTTTATCCTAAAATTCAGATGACAGGAACAGACTGAACTTTCCATGAGTATAAGAACAGCCTGGTCATAACGAGTTTCATGTCAGGCTGGCAGTGAGCTCATAATGAGGTACAAAAATAAGGTTTTGAAGATCTTCATATATTAGTATCAGTTTTCACTTCATCAAGGAACACGATTCCCTTTCCGTGTATCCTCCCAAGCTGAGCTGTCATTTTCTTTATTGATTTTGGCCATTTTGGCTTGGGTAAAATGAAATCACAGAGTGGCTTAGTTTACAGTTCTTTGATGCCTAAAAATGTTGAACATTTCTTGAAGTGATTCTCAGCCATTTGTGTTTCATCTTTTAAGAAATCTCTTTGCATTGTTCTGTATCATATTTTAAAATGTGTTTTTTCCTTGATATATCAATTGACACCAGTGATAAAGGCAAAACTTCCATGTCTCTTCATTTTTTCTATTCAAACTCTTTGCCTCATATCTAATACTTAAAGTTTTAATGAATGACCACATAGTGGTTTCAGGACTAATTTAAACCTCTAGCATCACTATGAAACCAGAAAGTTAGTGTTCATGCTTCTGTGTGTTTTAGATCAATTGTGATTATAGTTTTGTAATTTTCATTCTTTTTGTTTTTTAATTATTACTTCAAATCTATACATAATTTCTTTAAATGCAAAATTCAAGGATTTAGTCAATTAAGCTTTTTATTCCTTTCTTCATTCATTTTATGAAGATTCAGACCCGTTTGACCTGTATTTCAATAGTATTTGGAGACTTCAAATTCTACACTGACATAACAATATTGACCTTCCATCACAAAATCTTTCTAAATTAAAGCTATCAGTTCATGTGACTTGAATGAGAAGTCATAAGTATTAGTGTTATGCTATTGAGAGATTAGAGAATCTATGAGAGTTTTAAATAGTCTTCTCTAATTCATACAGATGCATTAAAAATGCTGAGTGTGTAATTGCAAAAGGAAATCTCCCCTCCTCTTGTCAAGTAGAAGTAGGTACCTCGAACATTCCAGACACTGAATTAATGCTCGTTACGCTCTAGTGATACCTACTCTTTGCTGATGAGGAGTTTAAGATTGCAATGAATAGTAAACAAAGATTTACTGATTGCTGCTAATCGTTGTGGACTATTTTGTCTGTCTCTAAAATTTTAACAATTTATTTGTATTTTGTACATTCTTCTTTTCATAAACAAAAATGATTCTAAAATATTTCAATTCTTTACATGGTATAATCTGATTACTTTTCCAATCAAAGTGGCTTATTCTAATATCACATTGATTTTCTCAAAGAACCGTTTTGAAAATCAAGTACTTTGATAGAGAAAACACATGAATAGTCATTTTGTTCAGGGATATAAGTTGCACAATATGCGTTTATTTCCTCGTTTCAATATGCAAATGAGCATTTTCCTATTTCTATTCTCAGGCTTGTGGTTTTGTTTAGGTTTTTATTTTTAGCATATGTGACTAGATGAGGTGAACCCATAGGTTGATTTAAAGAGCATGTAAAAGGTTATCTATGAAAATGTTCTGATTATAAAATATTCTCATATATTTAAGTTTGAGTTCAAAATGAAAAATTAACTGTTTTTATTACTTTTCAAATTTTAGCAAGATATTCCTGAAAATATTGTGGAGAACAATACAGATCCCTTACCAGTAGCTTCTCATCAATATGAAAATATAGAAGCAGAAGAAGGTAATGAACATACTTCACTTGTAAGATCATTTGACAGAGGTTTACTGTAAGATCATTTGACAGAGGTTTACTTAAATCATGATATCAAATACCTGTGCAAAAAAACACATGTAATTAATATTACCATATCGTTCATCCAATGGTTTAAAGAGTATTAACAGAAGAGTTGCCATTTTATTTTATTTAGTTTTCATAATTTCATGCTTGTCTATTACATTTATAACATTTTTAACTTTCCAGCTATTCTTCCAACTTTAGAAACTCTGTGTGTGTGATTTTTTTCTCTGTACTACTGGTAAAGACATACTCTGTGTGTGCATATATGTGTATGTGTGTGTGTGTAAGTACTTGTATGTATGTTTTTAGTGTTGTTTTTATGTACATGCGCGTAGGACTGGCCACTGGATTTGCACAACCTATTTATCTACTACAGGGCTCCTCTCTGGAAAATCTACTGATTTGTCTTATTTTAGTAACTACTGGTTACCTTTATCTAGGAGTTGTGCACTGTGAGACTTCACTCATCCATAGTAGCATATCAGCTGGTATTGTTATTAAATGGGTGTTTTTTTTTCAGAAATCATTCTTTTGACATTTCATGGTAGCAACATTCAAGTCATGCATAGACGATGCTGTATTGCTTTGAGAGTCCTGACACCCTGACTTTACAATCTACCTGCCCCACTTTTGGTATTTATCCTGAGCCTTAGATTGAGGATTTTATGAGGGGTGTTGGGCACATTATCATCACTTCTTGCATTTTGACTAATTGTAGATATCTGTAATACATATATGTGATGCTTCAAGTAATTCTTTGAAGAGAAATAACAACTTTATTTTTTCTGTGGGTGTAAACATGAATATAAGAATCCTATTTAGAGTACAGTAAGTATAGTTTTATCAGAATACAGCTGTAGTAGATGACTCCTAGGGCCTGGGATTTCTCCATCTCTATTTTGTTGACTAGGTTTCTAGTACCAGGACTGAATTTCTCGTTGAGTGGGTCTTAAGACAATGAGACAGCTGTAGGTTATCTCAAAAGTAAAAGTGCCACTATCACACCTTGAGGTATAATTTGCTAGGCTTGCTGACATCTTGGTGTATACTGTTTTCTGCTGGTGGAATTATTGATTGCTTATCTCCCTTGGCACTTTGCATTACATGTTCCCTTACTATGAGATCAGATTTCTGTCCAGTTCTGGCTCTGTTCTGCTAAGTCCTGTTTCTGACATATGTGGCATCTCCAGCATTAGTACCTTACAGCTAAAGCTATTTTACCTATTTTAGCGAAAAATAAAGCCAATTATTTCCCAATTCTTGTCCAATGTCTTTAAATTGTATGTTTCTAAATGTGTGTGTGTGTGTGTGTGTGTGTGTGTGTGTGTGTGTGTGTAAGGACATAATAAAGGTTGTCAAAATATCATGCCACTTGAAAAATTTAGATTTTAGAAAGCTTGGTCATCTATGAAAGGTGTATTAAATTCTAGATCAATTGGACAAATATTTGGATGTCTTAAAAATGGCAACATATAGTGTCTTTACAAGTGATATACCAAAATTACTATATCTAGGGCATTTATCTAAAGATGTAAATAATCATATATAAAGTGAATTTAATTGAGATACTTAACAAGATTATTTATTAATATTCTAATTATGAATATATTTCAATGTATTGAAAAATTGTGTATGTAATTGATGTATTTATTTTTTTTCAATAAAATGTAGATATGTCAGAAGAACTAGAATTAGAAACAATACCAGATATAATACTGGAAAATGAAAATGTTTCTAATACAAATGAAGACTATCAAAACTTGGTAGGTACCTGTTGCAATTTCAATTTATTACTTAATACTGTTTAGTTGAATGATCTCAGCATAGGGCAAAGGAAACTAACGTTCAGTCTACTATGTGCAGTCAATAGTTGTAATTTAACATTGAAATGAAAGCCTTTTACCTATTATAAACACATGACATTATTAGAATCCAGCAACATAACTAATAATTTTCTTTTGGTGTTCAGTAAATAATTATATATTTTTCTGTGCTATATTTTAAGCTTTTTACATGGCTGGAGAGTCTCATGGCTCTCTCTTTGAAATAGTGGATGATATAAAATTAAGGACTTCAGAATTGAATTTATTTCATAAAGCTGATGCTTCCTGCAAAAATTAAATTGTTATGTGATGGTTATACTCAGTCATACCAAGGAGAATTTTTTCCTTAAGACCTTTGGTTCTCATTTGAGATAACAATGATCATATAATCAACTAAACTGCCAATAAGTAATTTTGAGAATTGAGTTAGTACATAGAATCCAAAGAGAGTCAAGACACTATAGATTATCCTTTTGCACAATCTATTCAGAGACACAATACAATGTTAGATACTGAAATATGAGTGTGTTATGAAGCCCTTTTCAATGTTTTTTTATTTTTTATTTTATTTTATTATTATGAACAAAGAAGTCACACTTTCTGTCCTTGTATATCCTTATTCAAGTTTCCTTCCCCCTGCCACCACATCATGTCATTCTCTCTTCTCCACAACTCCCCATCACCTCCCTGGGTAGGTGGCAGGGAGTCCCAAGGTTCCACTGTCCCAATATTGCTTAGTTCAGCCACAACTCCTGGCAGATCCAGTTTTCTTCCCCCAACCTTTTAACCCTACATCAACAGTCATAGTGAATATGGCTTTGTACTGAGAAATCAAGTACTCACAGTTTCAGAGGGAAGCCTATGCTGTAGTAATTGAACACAAAACAAGTTAAAATAATTCATGTCAGTTCTGACCGATGCTTTTTTTTTTTTTCAAAAAAATAAACCCATTTAGTACAGGGAGCTATTTAGTTAAGATTGTTGTTAATACAGGGTAGGATTGAAAATGGTAGTTTGTCATCAGAGGTCTAAATATGAAGCCTCACATGTGTTAGAAGATGAGTGAGTGTCCACTCAGTGAATGTTAAACAGGATGATGATACTGTACATATAAGAGAGTGGACAACATATTCTCATAACTTTTAAAATTCTTGTGTGATGAGAAACAGTATTTGGTTATTCTAGTAAAATGTAGAAGAATATTGGGAAATGTGTTGGGAATCATTTGCTCACTGAGAAAATTTGCTTGTAAAAACTGCATAGTGTACTAACGCTATTGCTTAAAAATAATATAGAAAATAAGAACTAGCTTGTTTCATCATTTTGAACCCAAGTTTACTACCTGTAAGAACTTAACAAAATATGTCATTTCTGTTAGTTAATTTTTGAATGAAATTAAGTGCCTTTTATCTTACTCCCTATGTAATTAACATGATAAAATATAAATATTTGTAATATGATACATATATCTGGTCTTGCCTAACCACACCAATAATGTCATTGTAAAATACTTCATCATTAATGTTAATTTTGTGGTATAGAAATGACCCTAGTAAGGACATGAACATTGATGTCATTAATACTCTCCAACTTTTGTAAAAAGTACAAATTGGTTTTATGAATTATAATGCAAAATAATTACATTCATTGATATATGCATATCAAGTATTGCTTTGTCTTTGGATGTTTTTCTTACATTTTATATTTTTTTTACATAATTGAGAAATGAAAGATAGACTTAAACTTGATTGTGTATAAGAGTCTCCATTCATATATTACGGTCTTTGGTATATGCTGCATTATTCTCATGAACATTTTTTTTTCATTTTATTTTTCTTATTTTTATGAATAAAGTCACATTTTCTATCCATGTATATCCTTGTTCAAGGTCCCTTCTCCCCCCGAACCCCTCCAGTCACTCTCTCTTCTCCACATCTGCCCATCTCCTCCCCAGCAAGATCAGGAAGTCCCAAGGTACCAATGTCCCAGTATGGCTTAGTTCAGCATCCACTCTTGGTAAAGCCAGTTTCCTCATCCCAACATTAACACTGAGTCAGGTGTTCCTCTAGAGGGAGTGGGATTCAAGGTATTATCCAAGGTGTATCAGATCCCAAGCTGTTCAGTGGTTGTGGTTTGCAGCTTGGACATGCTTTGTTTTTTGCTTTTTTGTTTAGAGTCCAGTAATGAGGAAGTACATCACCTGCTTATCTTTCTGGGTTTGTGAGACCTTGCTCAGGAGGATATTCTCTAAATCCATCCATTTGCTTGCAAATTTTAGGATATCATTTTTTCTTACTGCTGAGTAGTACTCCATTATGTAGATGTACCAGAGTTGGTTAATCCATTCTTCAGTTGAGGGGCATCTAAGTTGCTTCCAGGTTCTTGCTATTATGAATAATGCTGCTATGAACATAGTTGAACAAATACCTTGGAGTGTGAAAGTGCTTGTTTAGGTTATACATCCAGAAGTGGTATTGCTGGGTCCTTGGGGAGATTGATTCCCAGTTTTCTGTGAAATCACCATACTGCATTTCAGAGTGGCTGAACAAGCTTACACTCCCACCAACAATGCGGGAATGTTTGCCTTGCTCCACAACCTCTCCAGCATAGACTGTCATCTGTGTCTTTTATCTTAGCAAATCTGAAAGATGTCAAGTGGTATCTCAAAGTTGTTTTGATTTGCATTTCTCTAATGGCTAAAGAAGGTGAGCACTTCTTCTTCTTCTTCTTCTTCTTCTTCTTCTTCTTCTTCTTCTTCTTCTTCTTCTTCTTTTCCTTCTTCTTCTTAACAAAGAAGTTACACTTTCTATCCTTGTATATCATTATTCAAGGTCCCTTCCACCTCCCATCACACCAGGTCATTCTCTCTTGTCCACAACTCACCATCCCCTCACTGGGTAGCCGGCAGAGAGTCCCATGGTCCCACAGACCCAATATTGCTTAGTTCAGTCTCCACTCCCTCAAGAGTGAGTTAGGTGTTCCTATCTGTGGAGTGGGATCTGAAGAGTCAGTCCAGGGTGTTTCTGATCCCAAGCTGTTCAGTGGTTGTGGTTTGCAGCTTGGGCATGCTTGGCTTTTTTCTTGTTTATTTGTTTAGAGACCTCTAATGAGTGAGTACATCCCCTGCTTATTTTTCTGAGTTTGTGATATCTCGCTGAGGAGAATATTCTCCAAGTACATCCAATTGCCTGCAAATGGTAGGATATCATTTTATCTTACTGCTGAGTAGTACTCCATTGTGTAGATGCACCACAGTTTGTTAATCCATTCTTCAGTTGTCGGACACCTAGGTTGTTTCCAGGTTCCTACTATTACAAATAATGCTGCTATGAACATAGTTGAGCTAATGTCTTTGGAGTATGACTGTGCATCATTAGGGTATACACCCAGAAGTGGTATTGCTGGGTCCTTGGGGAGATTGATTCTCAATTTTCTGAGAAACCGCCCTACTGCATTCCAAAGTGACTGAACAAGCTTACACTCCCACCAGCGATGGAGGAGTGTTCCCCTTGCTCCACATTCTCTCCAACATAGGGTGTCATCTGTGCCTTTTATCTTAGCCAATCTAACAGGTCTTAGGTGGTATCTCAAAGTTGTTTTGATTTGCATTTCTCTGATGGCTAAAGATGATGAGCACTTTTTCAGGTGCCTTTCAGCCATTCGTAATTCCTCTGCTGAGAATTCCCTTTTTAGATCTGGACCCCATTTTTTGATTGGGTTATTCAAGGTTTTGGGCTCTAGATTTTGAGTTCTTTATATATCTTAGAGATCAGTCCTCTATCACTTGTAGGGTCAGTAAAATCTTTTCCCATTCTGTAGGCTGTCATTTTGTCCTATTGACAGTGTCCTTGGCTTTACAGAAGCTTCTTAGCTTCAGGAGATCCCACTTATTGATTGTTGGTCTTAGTGTCTGTGCCACTGGTGTTATATTTAAGAACGGTCCCCTGTGCCAATTCGTAGTTGTGTATTTCCCGCTTTCTTTTCTATCAAGTTCATAGTGGATGGGTTTATGTTGAGGTCTTTGATCCACTTGGATTTGAGTTTTGTGCAGGATGACAGGCTCAAATCTTTTTGCACTTTTCTACATACTTCCATCCAGCCAGGCCAACACCATTTGTTAAATATACTATCTTTTTTCATTGAATGTTTTGGCCCTCTTTGTCAGAGATCAGGTGTTCATAGGTTTTTGGGTTAATGACTGGATACTAAATTCTATTCCATTGATCCACAAGTCTTTTTTTTTATGCCAGTACTAGGCTGTTTTTATTACTGTAGCTCTATAGTATAACTTGAAGTCAGGGATGGTGATACCTCTTGAGGTTCTTTTGTTGAGTAAAATTATTTAGGCAATCCTGGCTTTTCTGTTATTCCAAATGAAATTGAGTATTGTACTTTCAAGGTCCAAAAAATATTGTGCTGGGATTTTGATGGGCAGTGCATTGAATCTGTAGATTGCCTTTGGTAGAATTGCCATTTTTACTATGTTGATTCTACCAATTCAGGAACATGGGAGAGCTTTCCTTTTTCTGATATCCTCTTCAATTTCTTTCTTCAGTGATTTAAAATTTTTGTCAAATAGGTCTGTTACTTCTTTGGTTATAGTTACTCCAAGGTATTTAATACTATTTGCAGCTAATATGAAGGGTAATGTGTCCCTTATTTCTTCTTCAGCTCTTCTATCTTTAGCGTACAGAAGGGCTACTTATTTCTTTGAGTTAATCTTGTATCCTGCTACATTGCTGAGGGTATTTATCAGCCATAACAGTTCCTTGGAAGAATTTTATGTGTCATTCATGTATACAGTCATATCACCTGCAAATAGAGATAGTTTCACTTCTTCTTTTCCAGCTTGTACCACATTAATCTCATCTCCTTTAATACTCTTATTGCTTTAGCTAAAACTTCGAGAACTATATTGAATAGATAAGGGGAGATAGGATATCCTTGCCTTGTTCCTGATTTTAGTGGGATTGCTTTGAGTTTTTCTCCATTAAGTTTGATACTGGCTGTTGGCTTCTTGTAAATTGCTTTATTAAATTTACGTATTCTTCCTGTATTCCTGATCTCTCCAGGGTTTAATTATAAAAGATTGTTGGTTTTTGTCAAAGGCTTTTTCAGCATCTAAGCATATGATCATGTGGTTTTGTTAATTTAGTTAGTTTATATGATGGATAACATTTACAGTTTTTCGTGTGTTAAACCAGCCCTGCATTTCTGGGATGAAGCCTACTTGTTCATGGTGGATGATATTTTTAATACATTGCTGTATGTGGTTTGCCAAAATTTTTTTGAGATTTTTCGCAACAATATTCATGAGGGAAATTGGTCTGTAATTCTCCTTGTTTGTTGTGTCTTTGAGTGGCTTGAGTTTTAGGGTAATTGTGGCCTCATAAAAGGAATTTGGCAATATTCCTTCAGTTTCTACTGTGTGAAATAGTTTGGTTAGTAACGGTAGTAATTCTTCTTTGAATGTCTGGTAGAATTCGACACTGAAACCATCTGGACCAGGGCTTTTATTTTTGGGGAGGTTTTTAATGACAGCTTCAATTTCCTTAAGGGTTATAGGTCTGTTTAGGTAATTAAGCTGATCTTCATTTAATTTTGGTAGGTGGTTCCTGTCCAGAAAGCTGTTCATTTCCTCCAGGTTTTCCATTTTTGTGGAATACAGATTTTCAAAATACGATCTGATAATTCTCTGTATTTCCTGGGGGTCTGTTGTTATGTCCCCCTTTTCATTTCTGATTTTTTTGATTTGAACACTCTCTGTTTTTTGATTAGTTTGGTTAAGGGCTTATCTATCTTGTTAAATTTCTCAAAGAACCAACTCTGAGATTCATTGATTCTTTGTATTGCTCTTTTTGTTTCAATTGTATTGTTTTCAGCTCTAAGTTTGATTATTTCCTGCCATCTACTCCTTCTAGGTGCGTTCACTTCTAATTCTTCAAAGGCTTTCAGCTGAGCTGTTAGGTCTCTAGTGTGGGATTTCTCTTGGTTTTTCATGTAGGCATCTAGTGCTGTGAATTTTCCTCTTAAGACTGCTTTCATTGTTTCCCACAAGTTTGGATATGTTGTGGACTCATTTTCATTAAATTCTAGGAAGACTTTGATTTCTTTCTTAATTTCTTCCTTGACCCAGAGATGGTTCAGCTGAGTGATGTTTAGTTTCCATGAGTTGGTAGGCTGTATTTGATTTTTGATGGTGTTGAACTCTAACTTTAGGCCCTGGTGGTCCGATATGTTACAAGGGAATATTTCCATTTTTTTGTATCTATTGTTATTTTCTTTATGAACATTTATGTGGTCAATTTTGGAGAAAGTTCCATGAGGAGCTTAGAAATATGTATATTCCTTTGCGTTTGGGTGGAAGCTTCTGTAGACATGTATTAAATCCATTTGCATCATAACCTCTTTTAGACTCCTTATTTGTCTGTTGAGTCTCTGTCTGGTTGACCTACCTAGTGTTGAAAGTGGGGTATTGAAGTCTCCCACTATTAGGGTTTAAGAATTGATGTGGGAGTCGAGCTTTAGCAGTGTTTCTTTTACATAAGTAGGTGCCCTTATATTAGGGGCATAAATATTAAGGATTGAAATCTCCTCTTGACCAATTTTTTTCTGTGATGAATAAGTAGTGACCATCTTGGTCCCCTTTAATTGCTTTTAGCTTAAAGTCTACTTTGTTAGATATTAGGATTGCAACCCCTGCTTGTTTCTTAGGACCATTTGACTAGAAAATCTTTTCCCAACTCTTTATTCTAGGCCTGTGTCTGTCCTTGCGGTTGAGGGGTGTTTCCTGTAGGCAACAGAAGGATGGCTTCTGTTGTAGTATCCATCTTGATAGTGTGTGACATTTTTTAGGAGAGTTGAGTCTATTTATATTAAGGGAAATTAGTGTCATTGATTGATATATCCTATCATTTTTGGTGGTAACTTGTTTGTATTTCCTTTCTCTGGAGTATTCTTCTGTGGAATTACTGATTGTTTTTTGTTTCATGGGTGTATCTGGTGTCCTTAGTTTGGAGTTTTCTCTCTAATACTCTCTGTAGTGCTGGACTGGTAGATAGATATTGTTTCAGTCTGACTTTGTCATGAAATACCTTGTTTACTCCATCTATGGTGATTGATAATTTTGCAGGGTATAGTATTCTAATTTGGCAGCCATGCTCTTTTAGTATTTGTATAAGTTCTGACCAAGACCAGCTAGCTGTCATCATTTCCATTGAATAGTCGGGTGTTATTCTGATGGGTCTCCCTTTATATGTAAGTTGGCCCTTTTCTTTTGCAGTTCTTAAAATTATTTCTTTGTTCTGTATGTTTTGTGGCTTGATAATAATGTGGCACGCTGACTTTTTTGGGGGGACCATATCTAATTGGTGTTCTGTAAGCTTCTTGTATCTTTTTAGGCATTTCCTTCTTCAGGTTAGCAAAGTTTTCTTCTATGACTTTATTGAAAACAATAACTGTGCCTTTGAGCTGGTATTCTTCTCCTTCTTCTATTCCTATTATTCTCAAATTAGGTCTTTTCATGGTATCGCAGATTTCCTGAACATTTTGAGTTATGGCTTATTTAGTTTTAGTATTTTCTTTGACTGATATACCTATTTGAGCTACTGAGTCTTCCACTTAAGAGATTTTATCTTCCATCTCTTGAACTCTGTTTGTTATTCTTGTATCTGTGGTTCTAGCTTTTTTCTTCAGATTTTCTATTTCCATCTTTGCCTCATTTTGTGCCTTTTTTACTGCTTCTATTTCAGCTTTTAGTTCCTGGCATGTTTCTTTCATAGATGTGTTCATCTTTTCCAATTTTTTGTTTGTATTTTCTTCTATTTCTTTAAGGCTTTTTTTCATATCTTCTTTGAGCGCATCGATGAACTTCATATAGGAATTTTTGGTGTTGCTTCCTTCTGTTTCCTCTTCCTTGCTCAGTTCAGGTCTTGTATTTTTAGGATTGCCACTTTCTTCTGGAGTTATCTTGTTGTTCTTTATATTATTATGTAAATTTTTGCACTGGCATCTGCCCATGTCTTCAGTGGTCCACGATTAGGTGGCTCCTGGTCAGTTATGGCAATTGGGCTTGTGTGCCTCCTGTTACCTCTAAGGAAAAGGTCTGCGCAATCTCTACCTCTGCTCTGGGCAGGGGACTGAATTTCCAGTCTTCAATCTTTCTCTGTTTGACAAATTGGAGGTAGGGTGGCGGCCGTGCAAATTCCCTCAGCAGCAGCTGGGGGGACTGTTGGAGGCAGAGTTTATCTCTGTCTGCTTCAGAGTGTGTGGATACACGCTCTGCAGACAGCACCTGGTCCTGGCCCTTCAATATTTTTGGCCTCTTTGTTGAAGATCAGGTATTCATAAGTTTTTGAGTTAATGCCTAGATTTTTGATTTGATTCCACTGATCACAAGTCTGTTTTTATGCTAGTACAAGGCTGTTTTTATTACTGTAGCTCTATAGTAAAACATGAAGTCGGGAAAGGTGATGCCTCCTGAGGTTCTTTTGTTGAGTAAAATTGTTTGACAATCCTGGCTTTCCCGTTATTCCAAATGAAATTGAGTGTTGTTCTTTCAAGGTCTGTAAAATATTCTGTTGGGATTTTGATGGGCAGTGCATTGAATCTGTAGATTACTTTTGGAACAATTGCCATTTTTAATATGTTGATTCTTCCTTTCCAGGAACATGGGAGATATTTCCATTTTCTGATATCCTCTTCAATTTCTTTCTTCAGTAATTTAAAATTTTTGTCAAATAGGTCTGTTACTTCTTTGGTTATACTTACTCCAAGGTATTTAATACTATTTGCAGCTATTATGAAGGGTAATGTTTCCCTTATTTCTTTTTAGCTCTTCTATCTCTAGTGTATAGAAGGGCTACTGATTTCTTTGAGTTCATCTTGTATCCTGCTACATTGCTGAAGGTGTTTATCAGCTGTAGCAGTTCCTTGGAAGAATTTTGTGGGTCACTTATGTATACAGTCATATCATCTGCAAATAGAGATAGTTTTACTTCTTCTTTTCCAGTTTGTACAACCTTAATCTCATCTCCTTTGATACTTAGTGCTTTAGCTAAAACTTTGAGAACTTTATTGAATAGATAAGAGAGAGAGGACATCCTTGCCTTGTTCCTGATTTTAGTGCGAGTGCTCTGAGTTTTCACTATTAAGTTTAATGTTGGCTGTTGGCTTATTGTAAATTGCCTGTATTATAGTTAGATATTTGCTCTGTATTCCTGATTTCTCCAGGGCTTTTATCATAAAGGAGATTTGGATTTTGTCAATGGCTTTTTCAACATTTAAGGACATGATCATGTGTGTGTGTGTTTTTTTTTTCGGTTTGTTTATATGATGGATCACATTTACAGTTTTTTTGTATGTTGTACCAACCCCACATTTCTGGTTGAAGCCTACTTGGTCTTGGTGGATGATATGTTTTATATATTGTATACCATTTGTCAAAATTTTGTTGAGAATTTTAGCATCAATATTCATGAGGGAAATTGGTCTTTAGTTCTCTGTCTTTGTTGAGTCTTTGAGTGGCTTGGATATTAGGATAGTTGTGGCCTCATAAAAGGAATTTGGCAATATTCCTTCAGTTTATACTATGTGAAACAGTTTGAGGAGTATTCGAATGTCTGGTAGAATTCTGCAATGAAACAATGTGGACCTAGCCTTTTTTTTTTTT
>PVIH01028167.1:0-15646 GCA_004025045.1 Sigmodon hispidus | reverse complement strand
CCCAGCAATACCACTTCTGGGTGTATACCCTAAAGAGGCACATTCACACTCCAAAGGTATTAGCTCAACTATGTTCATAGCAGCATTATTTATAATAGCAAGAACCTGGAAACAACCTAGATGTCCCTCAACTGAAGAATGGATTAACAAACTGTGGTACATCTACACAATGGAATACTACTCAGCAGTAAGAAAAAATTATATCCTAAAATTCACAGGCAAATGGGTGGATTTGGAGAATATCCTCCTGAGCGAAGTATCACAAACTCAGAGAGATAAGCAGGGGATGTACGCACTCACTAGTGGTCTCTAAACAAGCAAACAAGAAAAAAAAAGCCAAACATGCCCAAGCAGCAAACCACAACCACTGAATAGCTTGGGATCAGAAACACCCTGAACTGACCCTTCAAATCCCAGTCCATCTATAGGAACACCTGACTCACTCTTGAGGGAGGGGGGACAAAACTGGATTTGTCCAGGAGTGAAGACTGATCCAAGCATTGTTGGGCCAGTGTGACCATAGGACTGTCGGCTCCCTGCCAAGGGAGGGGATGGGGAGTTGCAGAGAAGAAAAATGATCAGATGTGGTGGGAGGGGGAAGAGACCTTCAATAAGGATATACAGGGATGGAAAAAAAATTCAGAGGGAAAGCTGAACACAAAGAAAATGTATGTGTAGTAATCTTATTTGCATTTCCACCATTGATAAGCCATGCTTATGATTATTATCCTCTGTATAGTTATTGTTAACTCTTCGGCATTTTTTTTTAAAAATTCTTTTTACTGTTTTTTTTTTATAAATACAAAATAAAGAAGAAAAAAAAAACAAAGTGGAGTAGAGTGACTGGAGGTGGTGGGATGGGGAATAGACCTTGAACAAGGATTTACACTGATAGAAAATGTGACTTTTTTCACAATAAAAATAAAAAAATAAAAAAAAAAATTCACCAACACACTGCTCCCAAACCTAACATGAGAAGCGATGGTTAGATCAGCTTCCGTATTCCTTCTTCATCTGTACTAATTCCTCCTTCTTCAAAGTCCCACTCAAACACCACCGTATTCATGGGCCCCGGAAGGTCTGCTTCACTTCATCTCAGCCCAGACAATCAGTGGCTCTATACACCTGAAGCAGCGGTTTGTCATGCCTAAAAATGCCCTTTATACACTGTTCTTTACAATATAAAATAAAAGCTATGGTGCTCATAAGTAGATTACACCCGTTACTGGATGACATCTTATCAGCTGTCCTCTCACCAAAAACTTGGCATGATGAAAAATTCAATCTAGAGACAAAATACAAAACTTACCAAAGAATCATTTGATAATTACAGAGTCTGAGAGAAAGAAATGAAGTATCTGGAGACAATTTTATGTTGTCTGAGATAAGATTTTACAGTTTAAAAATTTTTATATGGACGTATAATCTTTCCAAAGTCTTTAAATGTAGAAGTGATTTGCAGAAAGTTAGACGATGAACAGAAAAAGCATATATACTTAGGTAATAAATTATATAGAGAGTCTTAATAAAAGTAAACAATACGTTGGTATCTATTAGAGATTAGATTAAGAAAAGACACTGAGTTTGACTTCAGCAATAATTCATGCTAAAAAGAAATACTCAAAAGAACAAAACAATATCACAATGATTCTATTTAAATTATCTAATTCTAATTTAACATGCCTTAAAACCTATTACTAAAACAGTAATTTTGGACTTTTACATTCAACTATGTGACACTATAACACATTGTCTATTATTTATAATTATTGCTACTTCTGAGTCCTAAAGTACAGCTACAACAATCTCACATATAACAAACTCCTGTGCCCACTTGAGTTGCCATGGAGCAAAAGGACCAGCTCTTTGTCATGTTCAACACACTCAGAAATGAGGCCTCTACCTGTTCTGTAACATAAGTTAGCTATGTGATGTCCCTCTGACAAATCAACAGTAACTAATTAGATAACAGGTCTCTCTGTAAAGACTATAATCTCACCCTAAGTTTGTTACGTCTAAATTACCATCACCTTGTAAGCACCTAAAGAAAATATACAGGAAAGAAAAAAGAAATGGAATGAGAGAATAACAATGGATTTCTTACGCACTTTTAAGTCATGTAGATCAGATTAATGGCAAAGAGTAGAAGTTACTCTAAAACAGCATACAGCCAACAAATGCAAGCTAGCTAGCCCAGTTTAAACAGGCTTAAGATGGGAGTATAATTTCTGTGGAAGCCACAGGCTAAGCAGAGAGGAGAGCTAATCATTAAGAACACGGCTTCATTTACTAACAATTCTCCTTCTATATCAAAGGCAGCATCACCTAACGGAGCCAAACAACACAAGCTACCAGCGTGTTAGTCTAATGCAACAGCTCTGCTCTGCTTTACTCTGCAGTTAGGACACCAACAAATTAGGAATTCCATTAATATGTCTAGAAAACCACTATAAAATGACAACTCTTCAATAGCCTCATCTTATACAGTACTTGGAAGTTTAAGGAAAACATTTTGAGCCATAAAATCAATACACAGAAAAAATATAAAGTATTTACTGTCCCCATAAGTGAATTTTAAAAAGAAAACTTGAATGAAAGTACATACTGTGTTTGATATACTTTTGACAGAACCAAGGTCTTGTTTGGTTCCTCTTCACCAGTAGGTGGCACTAACCTCCAGACATGTGGGATGTGTGCGCTGAGACGGCTATTGGTGCTAAAGATGACCTTGCTAAGATGATTCCCCAAATCATCTGACTCTTAAGAAGTAAAGTCAAAAAAGAATATTATAAATGTTAAAGCTTCTATTATTAAAACAGCAAAATATATTGTCTGGAAGCCTGCGTCACTCTTCATATTTAAGAGACTGAAAGGACAACACTCCTATTTCCAGAGTGCAAAGCAATTCACTTATGCACCAGCTGTAAGATTAAATAACCAAGGTTTAAATCCAGGCTCCAACTACCCAATATCTCTGATACCCTGGATAAATCATTTGCCTCCCCATGCCTCATCTCCATGGTTTGTTAAGGATAAAACAATACTCATCTCACAGGATTTACCAGAGCTTCAAAGAGACCAGAGATTAAAAAAATAAAAGCAAACAAAAAAAACTAGTGATATGCACCAAGTATATACTGAGCAAAAAAATAAGACTGGATGAAAAGTAAGTAGAAAAGACCAGCATAACAGCCATGAAACTACAACAGTGTAAAGCACACCCTTGTTTAAAGATGGATAAGATTACATGTACATGAGCAAAGAACAAAATAAAATTAATTAGCAATGTCAGAATAGTCTAATTGTGTTATATCCTTTGCCCAATAGAAACCAGAATTCTTTGTATGTAGGTAAAATAAGTATTACACACATAACAGAGACAAGATAATGAAAACTCCATAGTATTGAATTTGAATTAGGAATATGCAGCAATATGAGTGAGTCATTTTCTTTTCCTTTGTCCTAACTCAGTTCAGTGGATGCCCTAGAAATACAACACCTTTAATGTTCTGGATGAGGCTTAGAAAAGCTATTTTTCACTAAAATAAACTAAAACTAATTCCAGAAGAAAAATAAGAATCTTATAATGCTACAAGGCAAGGATGCTAATCGCAGGGCTGGGAAACTCCTCTGAAAAGTCTCCCACTAGCTAAAGTTGGGACAACTAGTTTCAAATAATGACAAAAATTGAAATCTGTAGAGTCTCATAAAACATCCCTTTAAAAAAGGAATCATCATTGCAAGATGGCCAACAGTAAAAGAGTCAATCAATCGCCCTGCTTTTCTACTAGTCAGACAATGGGCTCACCAAAGAACAGGATGTCAAAAGTGTCCATTACACCTGTATGTGTGCGCTAAAAAATATGCTCTTCATTCTCTGCCTTTAGCATGCCTTTTAAATGTAAAGGCATACATTTGCTGGATCAACTAATCAAGACCTGTAGTTTCCTGCTGCTCAAATCCAGAAATCACGGTGCACAGCAATCCGTTCTTTTGTAAGTGTATCTACTGAGTCTGGACAGTACTTGGAGGCACAGTTAACAAGGTAAAGTTTCTGTTCCGATATGATGCCTTTCTAGAATTGAAACAAACCAGAGTTTGATGTTAATGAATCTGAGAAAAAAAATAGAGAGGGAGGTGGATATGCTAGTCACAGAAGGCTTCTGTGATGAAAGAAAACATGAACTGTCTGGGGTTGGAGGAGAAGGAAATGAAGCAAGAACAAAGTCACACCTTCTGTGATAAAGCAGCAAGTCAAGTTCAGGATGGCTAGACTGGGGTAAGAGGAACACCCTGGCCATACGTAACAAAAAGAACAGAGGCTCCTCTGACTTTGTAGGGATGCATAGGCCTTGGTTAAATTCAGAATCTTGTTCCTAATTATCACACACAAGAGTGACACACTTTGAGATAATCACTTCATCATTATGGGAAGAATAGATTTAGGGGATCAATGAAAGAAGCAACTAGCCCACACAGGAAATTACTAAAAGTCCCAGTCAGACATGGGAGGCTCACTATTTAAGACTAGCAACAAGGGAGACAGGAAGTACAGAATCTGGTTGTCCTGGTTCTTATTTAGTTTCAGCATCTAAACAACATTTAAAAATTCAAAGTGCTAGTATCTTTTTAAAATAATATAGAAATAAAAGTCCTTTAGAAGTGATTTTGGAAGACGATACTGTGAGATGATTAGGCAAGTCTATGAGATACTGTAGCTTCACCTGCAGCAGCTCTAAGGTCACACTTGTTCTGATTCTAGCCCTGTCACCTCCCTGGATATGACAGTTACAGCAACTGTCCCATGTCACAGTTTCCTTGCTGTCAAACAGAAGTAACAACAGCTACCTCTGGTAGGATGGTGAACAGAACACGTGTGATACAAACATGAAAGGCAAGGTAGAACACTGGGCTCTGAAGGATAACGCAGGACCAGCAGGGTTGGGAAGGATGTGTGAAGTCAGCCAAAACTCAGCATGTACAAGAATACCATAAGGAAATTTGATACATGTAAGCTAATTTTTTTCATTTTTAAGGAACTGAACAGACAGCTCAAGAGTTTAGAACAGTGGTTGCTCTTGCTGAAGGCTGGGTTCAATTCCCAGCACTCACATGGTGGCTCACAGCTCTCTGGAATTTCAGTTCCAGGGGATCCAATGTCCTTTTCTGGACTCCCAAGGCCTCATGAGGCACACATATGTTCCACTTACATATATTCAAGCAAAACACCTATACACATAAAGTAAAAATAAATCTTAAAAAACTAATTACAATAGCCACTTCACAGAACTCACTGTAACTAATGAAAATATATAATTTACTTAATATTTAATATTAATTCAATAGATGCTAGCTATCAAACAAATAATTCCATGTCACCTACTTTTTAAAGCTGGAAAATATAAACTATTAAGAAAGAAAGTGGTGTTTTTAGTAGAAACAAGCAGCAGCTTTCAGCAAAATTATTGTAAGGCTTTTCTGTTGAGTTTAAAATAGTATATTCTTTTCTTTTTCATTTGATAGTTTGAGTCTTGATCTGAGGTAGCAGCTACTTGAGATGAAACTGGTTTGTAATCATCGTTAGTAAAAAAAATCCTAATTCTATAGACCATATTGCATTTTAAAAAACCAAAACATAGTAACACCTGGAGGAGGGTTGGCCTGAGAATAATTCAATGCACTCGGACATACCACACCTAATTAAATAGCTTATGCATTTACTGCATGATTTAAATAGCTACAGAAAAATTTATAATGTAGTCACAGATTAGAAAGATGCAACATAGCATTTCATAGTATTTAAGTCATTTTTTCTCTTAATGTCACTAATAAAAGATTTTGTCAGAAAAAAAATAATTACAACAGCTACTTCACAGGACTCATAATTAAATATAAAAATAAATTTTAGCTGATAAACATCAGTAAGTAAACAATCCTACTCCACCTACTTTGCAGCCACTGGTTCCCACTACTTTATGTTTACTATGATTCAAAATATCCCTGTCTATAAGTACATAATAGTTTTTAAATTATTGTAACAAAAATGAATTTTTACTATTGTTTATATGTGCACGATGGGACGGGGAAGGTAGCATGCCACAACGGACATGTGGAAATCAAGAGAGCAACTTTGTGTAGCTGATTCTCTCCTCCCTTTATGTGAGTGCTAGGTCTAGAACTCAGGTTGCCAGGCTTTTGTGGCAAGCTCCTTTACCCACTGAGCCATCCCACCAGCCCAAGTCAAATAAATTGTAAGCGGATGGTGGTGGTGCACAACTTTAATTCCAGCACTAGGGAGGCAGAGGCAGGTGGATCTCAATGAGTTCAAGGACAGTCTGGTCTACATACTGAGTTTCAGGACAGCCAGAACTACACGAGGAGACTTTAAATCAATCAATCTATCTATCTATCTATCTATCTATCTATCTATCTATCTATCTATCTACCAATCAATAAGAAAACAAATAGGGCTGGAGAGATGGCTCAGAGGTTAGGAGCACTGACTGTTCTTTCAGAGGCCCTGAGTTCAATTCCCAGTAACCACATGGCAGCTCATAACTGTCTGTAACTCCTGTTCCAGAGATCTGATACCTTCATACCAATGCACATAAATAAAGCTAAATAATTTAAAAAAAAAAAAGAAAAAGAAAACAAATAAATAACCAATTCAACAAACAAAGAAAACTATATAAGCCATAATATCTTGGACTTTTTGTTTAGTTGCTCATATTTAAGCTTTTTATCATGTCATGAGTTAATTGCACAAAACAAAATATTTGGGCCAATTATTAGATGTTCTCTCATGTTAAAATGTTCCCACAAAAAACTGTAAGAACAATTGTTACTGGGAGTAGATAGGGCAGAAAGGTCAAGAGATAAACTGCACACTTAAACCTTCGGCACTATTTGGGTTCATTCACTGGGCATGTAAATTAACTTAAGGACATTTTTTAAAAAGCTTTAAAGGAAGAAGAGCTATTTTACTACACTCTATAAAAGAGTTCTTCAAACACCTCCTAGTGCGGCATAAGGGCAACTCACCAGATTGAAGAAGCCAGTAAAATACTCGTGTGGTTTGTCAGAAACTTGATCGGAGGCTCTGCAAGCAGGACACAGGAGAGAATCCCTCCACCAAAGCAGTGGAGCATAGCACTCAACCAGCTGGACAGGGGGTTACTCCAGGCCACTGCCGCTGCTCCTGAACGACAGGAAAAACACGTTCCCAGACAGCTGTATGTTTACAAGAGAAATAAACCCAATTCCTAATTTCTAACAAATTATATTTACGAGTGTACTAATTGTGATCATTTAAAGCAGTATTCTTTTTAAGTCAGTGGCTTTATTGTGGTAGGGTGTGATGGGGTAAGTCAATGTGTGTGTTGGGGGGCTGTTCTCCAGTATGTGCACATGAAGACCTGATGGTAATGTCAGGATGGCTTTTCTCAATCATGTCTCTTTGTTGTTTTTGAAACTGGGACTCTCCTGAACCTGAAGCCTGCTTTTCAGTTAGACTGGCTGGCCAGTAAGCGCCTGGCTATGCCATTTCCACCCACCAGTGCTGGGTGACAGGCACGCGCCACTTTGCTTGGCTTTTATTTAGATGTGGAGATCCAAAGTAAGGTCTCCAGGCTGGGGCAACAAGTGCTTTACCCAGAGTCATCTCTGGCCCCTAAAAGTATTTAATGACTTATTTTGACTTCCTTAAAATGCCATCCAAGTTTATCTTGCTGGCTTCCCACTTAGCATCTCCTTTCTTCCCAAATCTTACTATAGTACTCCTACTAATGCAGCAAAGGAATATAATATGAAAGGTCAGAGGCCAGTGAGTGTACTCAGCAGGTAAGGGCACTTGCTACCACGGCTGACAAGCTAAGTTCTATCCCCTAAGACAGACATAGTGGAAGGAGAGAACCAAATCCCACAAGCTGTCCTCTGACACCAGATATACACACACACACACACACACACACAAAAGGTCAATGTTGTTTCAAGATTAATTTCTATTACAGTGACAACTATTGGACATTCAACAACTGAGGAAATTTACACACTGGGGCAGATAAAATGTGTTTTTATCACAGCTATATTTTCTGAATTTTAACATTGTATTGTGGCCAGAATATACTACTTAAATAATTAAAAGTGACTAAACAAAATGCCTCTATTTATAATTACACTGCCCTACAAATTATATGCATAAGTAAAAAAATTCAGAGTGGTAACGTAAGAAGAGCAAAAAGTAAACACTTGGTAAATATAATATACAATGTTATCGCGGTAAAAACTCGCCCTGAGATATGTTTTAAACGGGGTTTATTTGGTGAAAATCGCTTATAAAACAGAGCTGGTTTTAAGAGAAGATGACAGGATGAGGTTGTAGCGCGCCGGAGCCTTTTTAAGGAAGATTTTTTATTTTTACGCCGTACGTCTGAATTTTCGGAGATGTAGCGGGAAATCATAGATTGTACAGGTGTGGGAGGGGCATGGTCTGTAGAGACAAAAACAAAACGCAAAGAGAGGCGAGTCTTCCAGTCCCTGGGCGCGGCGAGGCAGCGGGTCCGTACGGCGGCTTGGTGCGTTGCTAAAACTTCATTTTACAAGTGATTCTAACAAAATAAACCTTATTTAAAACATACCTCTTAGTAACAGATTTTTACCGTGATAATTGGCGCCCAATGTGGGGCGCCAATTATCGCGGTAAAAACTCGCCCTGAGATATGTTTTAAACGGGGTTTATTTAGTGAAAATCGCTTATAAAACAGAGCCGGTTTTAAGAGAAGATGACAGGATGAGGTTGCAGCGCGCCGGAGCCTTTTTAAGGAAGATTTTTTATTTTTACGCCGTACGTCTGAATTTTCGGGCAGCTGGGGCAAACTGCGCACACGGTCGGGGAACTCTCGCGAGAGAATGACGACTTTTTGACTTGGTCCTCTCCCTCAAAAGTCTACTTCCAAAATCCTTTTCAGTTAACCACGCCCCACTCGTCTCTAGTCCTATGACGCGATCGTTCACATATATAGTTCCTGATTTCCCGCTACACAATGTCTTTAAGTATTCTGGAACTTGATTTGTAAATCTAAAAGTACCAAAAGAAAAACAAATTAAAGCATAAAAATAGTCTAAACCAGAAAAACAAAAGCAATTTAGAGAAGTAGAGTGACAAGTGCAACAATAAATTATAGCAGGAGCCTTTGTGGGAGAATACCAAACACTGAGTATGCTGTTAAGACACACGGATGAAGTACAGAGACTAGTGTGCAGTAGTAAACTATTGACTGTTAAGATGAGAATCCTAGGATTAAGGAAGATAATTGTAAGTTTTAGATTTTACTTATATATTTATTAAGACAGTCTCATACATTCCACACTGGCTTCAAACTCACTACAGAGGTGGGGCTAGCACTGGCGCTGAGTTCTCCAAATGAAAGCTCTATCTGGATGAGATTTAAAGTATGGCACATTGTCATTACTACAAAGATATATTCCTAAAGTAACCAATTACTTCTGATAAATTCACACTTAGAGAACACTGGCTTAGTGTTATTCTAACGAAGGATTAGCCTTTATCCTACACTAAGCATTCACTGGCTAATAAGCAGATCCATATACATCCAGACTTCCCTTTACCCATCAAAACAAAACAAATCAAATGTATCAAATGCTTACTCATTTCTGACTATACCTAACAAATACCATTTCATGTAGTAGCACGAATGAAACTCAGAGCCAAATATTGGGGGAAAGCTGAAATATCAGAGAGAGGAAGCACCACAGTCAATTCTCACCCAGCTGTCTCGAAACTTTCTCAGCTTTGCTCCTGGGCTCTTCTGTTAGTCATTTCTGTGAAGAAGTTCTGTCTCTGGAGTTGTGGGATAAAGGGTGTAGGTCACCACTCCAGGCTTTCCCTGTGCTGGGATTAAAGGTGTGTGTGATTGACTCTCAGCTGTTTATCCTTGTATTCAAGGATCTGAGCTGTCTGCCTAGGATTTGACTGTGTCCTTTCTCCCCTAATATTCAGGTTTTATTAAGTATGTAATATATATCCACAATTTCCCACAACTTCAATGTTCTCATTACACTTAAGACATTCCCACATTCTTGATTTTAGGCACAAGTCATAGCTGCATAAGACTTAACCTTTGAGATGTGAAGAGACCTTAATAAGGAATGTGTGCTCTACAAATGGTCATATAAAGAAAAGCATGTGAAGTACTTCAAATCATTTAAGCTTTAAAATTATGCTACCATGAGTTTCCTTATACTCTCACAACTTGAACGAAAAGCTAAGAGTGCTCAGTCACTCGCTCTCTAACTTCTAGGCAAGGCCTCAATCTCTTTTGCATTAAATTTCATCCTTTATAAAAAAAAATATTATATACTTTATAAGTATTTAAAATAAGGCAACAAATTTTCATGCTGAGAACATGGTAGATACTGTTGGCTGATTTACTTGCTAAATGGACCAATCTAGGAGCAGACATAAGAAATATGCTAAACGGGCTGTTGCCCATTCAAATCTCTATGCTAAAACTGTAATTCCTTTGTTTCCTATAAAAGGTTGGGGTAGAAATGATGTGTCGTGCCAGTGAGAATAAATGTGAGTCCTTAAATCAGCAAACTAGGATGGATTGGACAAAAAGACTCAGGAAGAGACCAGTTGGGGAGGGGGGACCTCCCTCATGTTGGTCCTATTTGACCCCACTTCCAGAACTCTGTGAGCAAGGAAAGCTTCTCCAATTCAAACTACAGAGACATGGATATGTGTACGTGTGGTATGTGCATTATGTATTGGTATATGTGTTAGCACACAGTGATATGTGTGTGTGAACATGTATATGGAGGCTCAAGTTGACATTGAGTATATTCCTTAATTTCATCCCACTTTATTTACTGAGGCAGGGTCTCTCTCTGAACTCAGGACTCAACAGTTCCAGTTAGTCTTTGCTGGTCAGGTTGCCCCAGGGCTTCCCTGAATCTGCCCAAGCACTGGGATTACAGGTGACCACCTCAACTGTCTGGCTTTTACATAGGTTCTGGGAATCCAAAATCCTTTTTTTATGTTTATATAGTAAGTGCATTATGTACTGAGATATCTCCCTAGCCCCAAATTACTTGATTTTTAACATATATTTAGGAGAGAGAAAATTCTTTATCCAACTTTAAGATATTTTAAATGTGCTACCAACAGAATTATTTTCCAAAAGATATTTGCAAAAGCTGTTACATTGCAGCCTAAATTAAACTTCAAGTCCAGCATGGCTGAAACACACATAATCTCATATGAACTTTAATATCAGATACATCACATGAGCTGTGGTGGACAGTTGAAGGAAAACAGGACAGGCAAATCATACAGCTGAATGAAACCTGCTACCCACAGAGCCTCCTGGAACTAGAAAGGCACAAGGGAGTGGCTGTGCTGGAAAGAGCAGTGGTCAGCGACATGAAGAGTAGCCACATGTACTATGGTTACTTTTGGATCGCTATAAGGGCTTGTATTTTCACTTTAACCAACAAAACCTCCTGGCAAAGTGGTTATATTGATTTGACGTAACTATTTTAGACATCATGGGCTCTACAGTATCTGTTCAATCATCCAACTCCAACTTGGCAAAAAGTAGTCGCAGGGATGTGTAACTGGGTAAATATGTTACATTCCAATGAGATTTATTTTTACTAAGAATGAAAGCTAAATACAAAATCATAATCCACTTCTATGAACTCACTTAAAATCACACCTATAAAATCCAAAATGAATCATTAGACCTGCTAAAAACGGCTCCACTAACTTGTTATCATAGAGCTTGAAGGGAGTCTTTAGCGTAGGCGAACGTGACCTTTCTTTGTTATTCTACTCATTCTACATTTAGGTCAGTGGGATGTACCTATTTTTAAGAACCAATGCACTGTAGTTCTTTTGCATTTTTAAATTTTCAAACAAGTACGTATTGTTATCGAGCATACCTCCCTCGGGCTTCTGTGCCCTCCCTCCCTCCTCTCGGAGAATCACTGCACTGTAGACATTTTCACAACACTTAACATCCAGCTGCCAAGCCATTGCTATGACATCCGAAAGAAGTGTGAGAATCATCAGTTTTCTTAAAGCTTTCCCTTGAGGTATAAAATATTTGTGTGAATACTAATATGTTTTTATTTTGATCTTTCCCCTATAGCTCTTCTTTAAAAAATGGGGGGGGGGGTAGCTCAGTGAGTGCTTGCTAGACAAGAATGGGGACCTGAGTTTGATCCCCAGAATTCACATTTTAAAAAAAGCCCAGGGTGCTCTGCCCCCTACCCTACTCTTTCCCTCCAATCTCCCCTTCCTTAATAAACCTAATATGGCTCCCTTGGCAAAAAAAAAAAAAAAAAAAAAAAAAAAAAAAAAAAAAAAAAAAAAAAAAAAAAAAAAAAAAAAAGACCAGGATAATGATGGCCTGTGTTGGAGATAGGCCCATCCCTGGCCAGCCAGTCTTTCTGAATCAATGAGTTCCAAGCAAAAGTCAGACGGTCTCAAAAAAGTAGAAGCATCTTGAGAAACCACACCTTTTGCCTACCACTGACTTACACAGTAGGGAAAATGGTTTAGTTTGCAAAATACCAAGCTAGAGAACAATGTTTTAAAAAAAAAGGCCAAGAAGTACATATTCCCAGCACTAGTGAAGTGGAGACAGGTAGATCCGTGGGACTCACTGACTGGAAAGCCTACCATATTTGGTGAGTTCCAGGTCACTGAGAGACTCAGTCCCCCCCAAAAAAGTGGGGGGTGGAATGGGTAGAAGGCATTCCTGAGAAACAAACAGCCAAAGTCATTCTATAGCCTATACAAATACATGTACATGCACAACACTGTGGCAGTCTGAACCAGAATGCTCCACGACACTGTGTATTTGAACACTTGTTTCTCAGCTGGTGACACAATGTGGAAAGGCTGGAAAGCCTTGCTGAAGAAAGACCCATCACTCAGGCCGCCTTTGGTTTTATAGCCTCACCCACCCTCCCTCCCTCCATATCTCTCCTGCTTCTTTTGTGTGGATGAAAATGTGACCAGACAGCTTCCTGCCCCTGTTGCCATGGCTTCCCCACCATGAGGGACTCTTATCTCTCATTTGCTTTTGTCAGAGTAACAGAAGAGTAACTGATACACTCTCTTGCACAAGCACATCACACGTACACCTTGTATTCGTGATGCAGTGCCATGAAGGGGAATCTTCCCCATAGCTTCTAGCGTTAGAATATTTGGTCACCAGGTGTGGTGCTGCTGGGTGGTTGGAGGAGTGGCCTTAACAGAGGGAGGATGCCACTAAAAACAGACTTTGAGAGCTAAACTCCACTACTTCCAGTTCACTCACTCTGTGCTTGCATTTGAAAAAGTAAGCTCTTGGCTTCCTGCCACCATGTCTGCCTGCTGCCATACTGTGCCGGAAACTGTGGGCTCTAACACTCTGAAAGTGAAGTCAAAATAAAGGCTTTCTTCTGTAAGATACCTTAGTCATGATGTTTTATCACAGCAACAGATAATAAGTAATACAAGACACAAATGAGTGGCCATCAAAATTATTTTTTTTAATTTATCATATAAGCAACGAAAGCTTACAGAATTTGTCTGACAAAATTCAAAGAGTTTTCAATCAATTTTTAATTACAGTAGAAAAAGTAGATACACAGAACCACTGTGTAGTTATTTCCCCAATTCCTTAATGTGTAACTAGAATAAATATACTTGGCAACTGGCACCATCCCCATATGAGAAATCATTATGGAGGGAAGGATCTAGAACCCACGGAGATTCTTCTCCTCACCAATGCAGCAGTAGTATATCTACACACACACACACACACACACACAAAATAATAATAATAATAATAATGACAGAACCAAAGATTTGAAAAACAAAAAGATGATAACCACATGGCTTGGTTGTTTATAGTCTTTTTATAAAACAAATGGCTCCTGCTGAAGGGATGTGAATTATCATAATCTAGATAGGTAGGAGCTCTAACAGTGGATAGCACTTATGATGAAATATTTACCGGATCAAAGTAATGCAATGTGCAACCTAGAAGTCAATTGCTTTTTTTCTCTATACTAATTTGCAGAACTAGTTCACTTTGCTAACTACCTCAATCTTCAAGGGTTTGGCAACTTTCCTACATTTCAACATGTTCCACAGAGACAATGATTATGGGGGAATACAGGCAGCTAACCCATTAAAACTGTAGTTGCCCTGTTCCAGGTAATGAGCATAGGCATGCACACTAGTCTCTTCCTGCTGAGCCAGCTTGGAGTCTGCTGCTGCCCTGGTGATTGATGATTAATGATTATCGAGGTGCTGGAGGCCAATGAGAGAGATAACATAGCTAGGGGAGTCTCCAGCTGCCAATGGGAAATTGGGAGGAGATATGTAGATTTGCCCTATATCCACAATAATCGAGTCTGCCAGTCCACCATTTGTTGTAAACAAGTCTGTGTCTGCTTCTCACCTGACTCCTGGAGTCTGACTTCCCACCTTCTCACCTCATCCCCCAGTGGGTGCCCCAAGGTAGAATACCCTGCAACAAATGATAGTAGTGGGTTTCTACACAGCATCACAGCAGCTTCCTACATAGATATTATACTGGATGGATCTGATGATTAAGAAATAGCAGTGCATGTCTTAATAAGATACATGGGTGGTAATGCAAACCTTTTATCCCAGTTTGTGGAATATTAGTGGAAGATGGATTATATTTGTTTATGCTATGGAATATTTGTTTAATATGCAAAGATGTGTTGCATTTGTTTAACTCTTTGTAGGGGAATACAGGCAGCTAACTGTGTTACTGTGCCTATCTAAAACACCTGATGGGTCTACTAAAGAGCTGAATTGGCCAATAGGTAGGCAGGAGAGGGATAGGCAGGGCTGCCACTGGCATTTCATAAAGCCTACCCAGAGATTACAAATGACAACAGACAAATGGGAGAACCGGAGCAGTGATGTGTCAGCAGAGATGGAAAAAAAAAAAAAAAAAAGATCTTAAGGAAATACAGGTTTAAAAAGGGAGAAAAGAAGCAGAACGTGCGGGACAGCTCAGGTGACAGAGTGTTGGTTCAGTATGCACCCTGAATCCATAGATAACACCCAATGCCACATAAAACTAGATGTGGTGACACAAACCTAGTATCCCAGCACCCACTCAGGACGTAGAGGCAAGAGAAGTAGAAATTTTAAGGTCGTCCCCAGCTACATAGCAAGTTCAAAGCTACCCTGGAGTACACGAGACCCTGTCTCAGAAGAAATGAGCAGGCAACAGAGCAAAGAAGTCTCACTGTGTCTTCTCTGCAGTTCTAGATTCTACAGGTACCTACACCAGCCAGATCCTACGGAAGCCCACACTGGCCAAATCCTATAGGTACCCACACTGGCCAGATTCTACAAAAGCTAAAATTGGCCAAATCTTACAGGTGCCCTGTAGAGAGCTGCCTGCTGCTGCACTCTAAAGATGGTGCTGATTTCCAGCCTCCACCCCCCATGGGTGAGTGCTCTCTTTTGATAAACAACTCCTTATTTGGCTTGAGCCTGGGGCGTGGTTTGCTGTTGCGTATGTGGACCTATGAGCTGTGCCCACATGGCTTATTGGGATTGGATGCCCTGAGAGTTTCTAGTCAG
>PVIH01028166.1:0-15651 GCA_004025045.1 Sigmodon hispidus | reverse complement strand
CCGCAGAGAGCACAGGTCCCGGTGGCGGAACCGGAAGCAGTGTGAGGTCAACTCTCCCTCCCAGGCCAGGATACAGGCGCTGAGGCCCGCCGAGCCCTCCTCACCTCTGGTCAGGGTTCGAATCTGCCCCTCAGAGACCCCTGCAGTTGGTTTGCTCAGTTCACTCAGTTCAGGGTCGCAGTAGGGCTCCTAGTAGATTCCCTGAGCAGCAGGGGCTGCGGGTGTGGCCAGGTGCAGAGTTCAGCTGCCCCTGCTCCAGAGTGTGCTGGGACGCCACAGAGAGCACAGGTCCCGGTAAGAAAAAGATTTAAATAGAAGTTTAGAACTAATTAATGTCACTGACTACTAAATTTCTGCTTCAAACCAGCAACTCTGATGGCTGCAACAGCTATGTTGCACAGCACACTCTTCAGAAGACCTAGTATTGCATAAGCAGAGAGGTTGGCATGTGGTTCGTGTAGTAAGTGGGTTAATACACAAAGGCACAACCGAGGCACATCCCATGGAAGCATGAATGGACAGGAGTATTTGCACACAAAGTTTCCAGAGACTTCAGAGCTCGGTCTCCCCCACCAACCATCTTCCACATGTGTGATCATGCTGCTTGCACTGCATAAAACCAGCATCAGCATTTTCAAAACTCTTGGTTTTCAGGAAAGAAAAAAGATGAGAAAAATCTATCACACAAAGGTAATTTCAATTCCTGCGGCCTTGCTGTGTCTTGGGAGATCTCGGTCTCCAGTGATTTGGAAGAGGGAGGCTCATCCTGGCACAGAGAACCTCACTGTGGAGGGAATAAGTGGAGACTTGGCATTGTGCTTGTGGAAGGCTGCCGACTTCCGCTCCGCTGTCCTTTCTACATCAGCTCTCATGTGCAAAGGAAATCAGAGTGAACAAGTTGTTGAGAATGATGCTTTTGCATTTGAAATGTACAAAAATCACAGGTGGTCTTGCAGACTAAATTAGACTTTCAGGGTAAATCAATAGGGTCAGCAAAGTGCATGAGGCAATAAAACTGGAGTAGAACAGTTGTGGCTAAATAATAAGTTACCTCTGCCAGTGTAGAAACTTATAAAATAAATAATGGAGACCATTTTCCAAGGGTATTCTGCATGGAATATTCTAGTGTGGGGGATGCTCTAGGAACAAAATGCCCTTCATGGTAACCAGCTACCCGAGTTTCCAGAGCACAGATTCTGAGCATAAAGAGAGCGTTGTCACTGTACAGCCATTGACAGAGCTGTCAGGGTGTACTCATATCCCGTGTTAACAGATCTCTATGTCTGGTTCTCATTGTCAAGCTTCTCCAATAAAAATGAAGCACAAATTACACTCCATGAAGCTCTACGGATGTGACACCATGCTGAGCACTTCAAAAAAAGCTCCCAATTTAAGATCATGTGATTTAAAGTCACTGAAAGTTACAACAGTGTGAAAGCAGACCCATGCAACCATTCTCCTTTCAGTGTGTGTGTGTGTGTGTGTGTACACATATGTGTTAGGGCATGTATGCATGAAGACCAGAGGTTAAGATTGGAAGTTTTCCTCTATGTATCTCTCTCTCCTCTCCTTTTTTCAGACAAGGTCTCTCACTGAACCTGGAGTCTTCTGTACATCTGGCCATGGAGCCCTCAGGATCCACCTGTCCCTGCACCACCCAGTGCCAGGGTTACAGGTGGTTGCCACCATCCCTGGCTTTCAGAGTCAGTGCTAGGGATAGAAATTGCCTAGACAGAAAGTCATCCAAGAAAACTCTTAAAAAGAGAACTTTACATACTCATTGTGATAAGTATGTTGAAGTGGAGCTCACCACAACTGATGGCTTCTGGAAGGGTGCAGATGGGGAAGGACTCGGGGTTTTTTTTAAGGGGCTTTAAAGGGCCACTAGGAGTTTGGCCATGCACCAACTGAGTATGTGAGTAACACAAATTGGACTTGTTTCTTCTTTTGCTCCTCCTCCTCCTCCTCATCTTCTTGTTTGGAAAGCAGAAGACACAGGGTGAACCTGGGAGGACTGGGAAATAAGCGTGACTGGGGTAGATGATGTAAAATTACCAAATAATCAATGGTATGATGGAAAAAATGTTCCTTGCAATGGTATGATTGCACAGATAGGCACCAACTAAACCATCTCCTTGACCCTTGTCATTTTGATGCAGTATCTTACACATTACATGGGCCAGTTAATAATATATTATAGAACAGGCTTCTAGTTGGATTATTTTTACCAACTAATTGGTGACTATAAGTAGTCCAAGTACATTTAAAGAAGGCCGAGTTCAACATGCTCTGTTGTTTTTCTCCCCCCTCCTTCTTTACTCTTGATCCATAGGAATTGGGGGAGTATATACTCATCTACATACATAGTCATAAAATCAGTCTCAGACAAATGCATAGCAACATATGTCAAAGACACATTAAAACCATTTAAAAGAAATTAATAAGACAATAAAGTTAATTTAATAGATGATGGAAGAAGCTGCCACAGGTGTGCAGATGGACAGACAGATAAATGGGAAGGGTAGATGAACTGGTGGAGGAGGACTTTAGAAAAAGCCTTTCAAGTTACATATCCAGAAGGCTTATTGGTCCAGAATACAGTCAACCCCATGCCTGCAGTTTCCTTAGTACAGTTAAAAGTCCTTTACTCTGGATTCAACAACAGTCATTTGCACCTTAGTTTTCTGCATGTTAACAATTGTACTTCCCAGGGTCTGGATGTAAACCATGGTAAATAGTAAGTCAAGTAAAATCCCATTGCCCGATAGAGTCAGGTGAGCTTTAAGGGCCTGTTAGACAAAGCTCTAGAACGGCCAACCATCTTAAGACACTGAGAGCTTGAGGAAGGATTGGAGGGTATGCAAAGCAGGAGGTGAGGCTGTGTGGTCATGAGCTTGGCTGCCCACCCTCAGCAGACATCCTTCCTGCTTATCTGCTACGTCATCCCAGGAGCCTTTAGTGTGCTATTTGAACTCCACAGTCATCAGAAAAGCAGAATAAACTTCACGCTTTGCTACCGATCTTCAGTTCTCCCACTATAGAAACACAAATGAACTGATGCAGGTGGATAAAGACTAAAGCGGATGAACAAGGAAATCAAAAACTGTCAGCTGTCAGTAACAGTGGACGAAGAGAGGAATGTAGGCAAAAAGGGTGTGGAATGTAGTCGGGGAGACAAGGAGATGAAGCTGTGTTCCAAGTGTAATGTGAAAGGCTTCTCTAGACAATGTGACTAGGAACCGGTATTTCTCTGTAGGCGCTTGCTTTCATGCATTCCCAGAACAGCCAGAGAGCAAACTCTCCATGTGAGTGAGACACAGGAAGGTCTCCCAGCTGCTCTGTCCTCATCCTTTACTGCAGCTTGTGCTTCTCTGTCGTAACGCCTTCACAACACATCAACATTTGTAATCCACTCACATATGCACTGTCTCCTCTTGCATCAACATTATGGGTTCTGGAAGGCCCAGGACAGGTCTCATCCCACATTTGGGTTCTGTCCATTGCTTAGCGCAATGTCTGCCATCTAGTGCCTACTATAACTCAGATGACGGATGGATGGATGGATGGATGGATGGATGGATGGATAGATGGTATACCAAATGCAGCCAATTCCCAAAGATGCCTTAAAATCCTGTGTAAAGAACCTATTTTTCATGATCACTTTCACGGCTGAATACCAGGGAATTCTACATTTCAAGGCCTTAGCACACTTTTAGCGTTTCATGAAAATAAAAAGCAGAAACTATCAAAGGGCTTGGAGATAGAAGCACTCGTGTGGTCTGTGTCCCCACTTTGTACTCTGTGGGCTTTTGCTGTAGATCTGGAGCAGAAAGGAGCAGGACAGACATCTCTTCTGACCTTGAGGACAGGGGAGCGGCATGCACAGCAGGGTCCGGAGACAGCCTCTTACTCTGTGCTGGCTGTGTGCCTGGTTATTTCTGGCTTGGACTACTTTCCAGAGCTGTCTAGGATTTTCACGTTTTCATGCCACTCATAGCACACACCAATTTGACCGTTTTTTAATTTTCATGTCTCCACATTTAGAGTTTCCTGTCTGCTATTGGCCTTTACTTTCCCTACAGTGCCCCTCCCTCCATGCTCAGAGGCAGCAGCCATGAAGTGACAGGGGGCAGTCCAGGCAGGTACTTTCTCTGGGAGAGGAACATGGCTGGAGATATCCACTTACCTTCCGTTACTAGGAATGTAAAGAGATAGCTGCCCTAGTCACTCAGTTTTGGGGTAATATTTGTCAATTAGTGGAAGTAAAATCTATCACTTACACATAGACTGTTTGGCATAAAGAGAGTTGGGACACACTTCATCCATGCCCTTATTAGGGTCAATATTTCAACATCCTTTATTAAAAACTATTTCCTTGTATGTTGCATGATATTTTGTTTGTGTTCTGACAAATAAAGCTTTGGGGATAAGAGGGCAGAGGCAGCCACAAGTTAACCATAGAAGCCAGGCAGTGGTGACACTTGGGAGGAAAAAGCAGAAAGATCGGGAGTTCAAGTCCACCCTGGACTACGTAACATTGAACTAGTCTAACAGAGAAACAGAACCAGGCCGTGATGGTGCATGCCTGTAATCCCAGCACTAGGGAAGTGGAGACAGAAATACAAAGCAAGTGAAGGCAGGATGTCGACCCTACTTGTTCTGAGGAATCATAGAGTCTCTGGTGCCTGTGGCTGCTCCTTTGCCTCCCCGATCTAAAGGATCTGGATTCACTTGTGCGCCTTGGAAAAGTGTTGCAGTCATGAAACTCTCTGCCTGTTCTCCCTGCTTCCCTTAGCAGAGCGTGGCTCCACCAGGGATCTAACTGTTAAGGCTGCAGAACCAATGGTCCCCCTGACTAGGCAGGGACCAAAGTCTTTGAATCACTTGATGATTTCTTCCCTAGAACAGCTGGGTACCACTTATTAGTGCCCTTGCCTTTATCACCCCTGAACGTTTTTTAGTATGAAAGGGGACATACACCCCCATTGGTATTGTAGGGACCCCCTTGGACCACAGAGGGATAAGGACTACAAATGTTCTTCCTTCACTGTCAAAGAGCCATCCTTTCTTGGAAAACACTCCCATTCAGCATTTATACTTCAGAATCTTTGGACAATGGCTGTTTTCTTATCACTCAATTATACAAAAGTAAGATCGTATAGCCAGCCCACAGATTCTCACAGAAGCACCACCGCCACGATGACTAATGTTTCTGCCATACTTTAGAGCTCACTCAAGTTTTAAAGTCTCAGCCCAGCTGCAAGGTGCTTATCAGCATCCAGCCTGCCCCTGCCTGTTGATTCTGCACTTGCTTCCTTGCTGTTTTCTCTACTGAGAACACTATTGGCATGACTAGTGATCATCACTTCCTTCCTTCAGGAATCTGCTAAAAAGGACTTCAGTGTAGAATCTCTGAACACGGTGGCTCCACCCTCCATGCTCATCACCTAAAGATCACTAATGTCCTGGGGGTTTGTCAATCTCCTGACACTGGGTTAGAAGAGAAACTTATTCTGTGTTGTCCACACTCAACCCCACATACTTTCAACAGATACTCATAAAGCACCTACTTGTAATGATTGTTGATGAATAATGAAGCTGGTTTCAGAAAGGATCAATCCTTACTTTACAACTGGTCACTGAAGGAAAAACACTTTTGTCCATGCAGTGTTTCCATTTGCTGCAAATGCAATGGCCTGAAGCAGTAAAGTCTTTACCCCAGAACTGTGGAGACAGAGACCTAAAATGGGTGATGCTAAACTGGACCCATGCATCTGCTGACTGTGCCTTTCTCGACACTGCTGGTAAGAATCTGTGTGCCTTTTTGCTCTTGTTTTTTCTTGTTTGCCCTCTCCAGTTTTCTAGAAACTTGCAGAATTCATTAGCTAAAGACCTATTTATCCATCTTTAAGATGAACAGCAGTGCCTCTTGTACCCTCCTGGCTGTAACCTCCACTTACACAGACCTGCTTGGCAAATTGAGAACAGTCTTCCTTTTGCAGGGGACGGGGATGTCAAGACTCAGAGGCATCAACTGTCCAGGAATGTGGCATTCTGGGAGTCTTGTCTTTATCCCCATTTAGGAGTCTGTCATTTACAATATAGGACTCTGGCTGAAAGCATTTGGCTGCACTGAGCATAAAGTGTTTCCCTGTCCTACTGGCAAAACATAATTAACCAGATGACAACGGCTTTCACATGCACACTGATTCCTCTAATTTCAAGTCTCCATTACTAGATAAATCAACAGCAGCATTCTATTCATCAGCAAAAGCCTCCTCTCCTGGCAGACATTTTGTCAAATATATTAATCCTAGAAGAGTAATATTTTCCCTCAGTTTTGCATAGCAGTCCACACATAAATGTGTTAATGGCCAAAGTATCACTTGTGACTCCTCTGTTAATGCCCTACACAGAGCAGTTATTGGTTTTGCTGACTGTAAGGCACTATATAGTCAGTACCTGGTCCACTGAGGAGCTTGGTCCCTTCTAGGAGGAAAAAGTTTGCAGTGCTGATGTAAAGGTTCAGACATGAACCACCTTGCACAGTCCGAGGGAAATATCAGAAGGGTGAGTACATTCCACCTCCATTTAAAGAAGAAAGCTCCACAACCTATATTTAACTTAGATTGTAAAGTATGTGAAAGGGAACCGAGGGGGAGAGCATAGTCTGTAAAGTGTCACATACAAGCA
Organism: Sigmodon hispidus; assembly: GCA_004025045.1. Classification (NCBI taxonomy): domain Eukaryota; kingdom Metazoa; phylum Chordata; class Mammalia; order Rodentia; family Cricetidae; genus Sigmodon; species Sigmodon hispidus. Next base: position 8,958 of record PVIH01028166.1, on the reverse strand, counting down.
TAAGGACCCAAGTTCAATTCCTAGAGCCCACATGAAAAAAGTCAGAATGTAAATGCATGCTTCTGATCCCGGTGCTGTGTCATGTAGGGATGACTGGGATGACTGGCAAGCTGATGGGCTGCACTTCCAAGCTGGCTCAGAATTAAGCAACAAGCAGGGATAGATCCAAGAAGACAGGCAAATGAGTCTGGAGATCAGAAGCTGGGCTCTGCATGGGGACCTATCAGCCCTCCAGCTGCGAGCAGCTGTGAATTGCTGGGGCTGAGAGGCCACAGCAAATGTCCTTGTGGTGCTGAGAAATGAGCCTTCCCTGTCTGTGCTCTGGCAGCATTAGCTCAGCCAGGAGCCCTGGAACTTCCTTCAATCACCCAGCAGAGGTGGAAGGTAGCTGTGCAGTCCCAGGATCAAACAAGGAAGGCTGTACTGCCTCTTAGCCTCAGGAGGTATGGTTCTGAAGTCAGTTCTCTGGCTGCTTTCCTTTTGGACCTGGGCCATGAGACCTGCTTCGTATTATAAATACGTCGTTGATAAATGAGATCATCCTCGTATGTATGTGTTCTGCTTCATACTGGTATTTACCAAGGGAAGGGGCTGAGCTGTTTTAGCATTAGCTCTTTTTATTTTGGACTACTGAAATTTGTAATGGGTCATTCTTCCTACCAACATAGTGGACATAGCAACCCAATGAATATTTCAGAACATTTTAATGGTCAAGGATATGAACATTATAAGTTGCCCAGTGTGCTGAGATTCCATCAATGACAAGGGACCAGATGGAACAGTGATTACTTTTGCTATAACAAAAGATACTGTTTAGGATTAGAAGCTTCCAGGCTGACTTGGGTTCAGTTATGGCGAAAAATGTCAGAGCATTTCCTAGCATTGGAAATATTCTGTCTTGCTAGCCTGTATGATACAAAGAAATGTGTTTGAGATTAAGGCTGTATTCTCGCAATGCATAACTGAAACACACCAAAAGTTCAGTAAAGCTCTCCCTTGCTTTCTTGTGTAAAAGCAATCTACCCTGTGCTCCTCTACGTAAGCTAATGGTACTCTGAGGAAATCCATAGTGAGAAACTGCAGCCTCCTCCTGGCCCTCTGGGCTGGCTCACACATTTTAATCTTGGCCTCCTGTCACAGAGGCTTCGGGAATGTGACCTGCCCTCCATACTTGCTTATTATCTTTCTTGGAAACATAAGTCCTTATTAAAATCCATGGGATCTGTTCAGCTGTGGCACGGCTGGCTGGCCTAAATTGGAAAAAAATGGTAATAGCAAGCAAGAAGAAAACAATTTTACATGGCTCCTTTGGATCAATAAAATTAATAATTTTGATTAAGAATAAATCATTCTCCTTGCAGCAAAGTTGAAGACATATGGACGCCAGTGCAGCCTGGTGAATTATTTTATTACTATAAAAAAATACTTGTTCACTTGATAAAGTTTTCTGGCGCATCTACTGTGCGTTGGGCAGGGTCTGGTTACTCGAAAACACCATTGAACAAAGAAGTGCTACAATCCTTAACCAGTTGCTTTTTCACTGAGAGAGGTATCAGCAGGAGTTCTAGACCCTAATGGTCAGGTGAAGCAAGTAGAAGCATGCATTTTATCAAACAGTAAAAATCATGTAGAATGTCCTGAACAAAACTAATAAAGTCAGTAGAGAGCTGACTTTTATTATTATTACTTTATTATTCAGTTATCTACTGAAGCACACTAAAAGAGCTGGCTGGGGTCAGCTTGTGTCCGTGTATGACCGGCCATGCATTAGGATGAGGCTGAGCCTTTGCAACGTACCCACTCCCAAGATCCAGGGTGGCCTGTAAATCTGTGGTTCTCACAGGATAGGCTTAGTAGCATCAGCAGCATTTGGAGACAAGCTACAATGGTGATTTGAGGAAAGGCCAGGGTTAGAAGAACAAAGCACCAGGAGAGAGAAAAGAACCACTATAACAAAATGCACATCCTTGGGCATCTTGGCAAAGCTTCTTCCAGGGTGCAGACACTGACAGAAAAGGCAGAAAGAAAGGGGAGAAGAGACTTGAATGGCCAAACAACCACCCTGACACAACTTGGGGATCTTACATGAGCAGATGGTCCTGCGGGCAAGTATGTTATAGCTGAGGAGCACAGAACAGGGGCACAGCAAGGGCCTGAGAGATGAACAGTGCCAGTGTGTTATGTTAAGTGAGGGGAGAAAGGAGACATGCTAAAGGACTCTGTTTGTGAATTCAGAGTGACTTAGCATAGTTTAAGCCTTGAAGAACACAGTATGAGGGTATAAGAACAGATAGACCTGGAGAGGTGGACAGACAGCCAAGTCTATCACTGAATGGTCTAAGGACTATGTGTAGACTGACTCACAACACAGGCTCTTACCTTGAGACCAGCTCATCCTTTGTCCAAAAGAGCCATCAGCCTGAAGCACTCAGCTCACCCTGCCCTAGCTGAAAGCCTGATTCATGAAGGCCCTTCTTCTATCCAGGGAAGTGTTATGGACTCTGTTCCACAGCAAATGCAAAGTACATACAGTGAAGTACTTCAAGTCTGGATATGGTGGGATACACACAGGGCCATCAACCTTACAACTTGCCACAACTTTTCTACTGTTTCTGAGCCTCTTTCGTGAACATGAGACAAAAAAGGAACAGGTATGAGGAGATATATCCCATCTTTGGACTTTAGGAAAGAGAAATAAATTAAATGCTGACTTCAGTTGCTAGCAGATTTCCCCAGGAGAGCACTCTAGCACATTCATCTCCCAAAAGATCTCCGAACCAAATGCCTGTTCCCTTTGGGTGCCCTCATTGTCATTAACCAGAGTAAGCTCCATTAAAAACACTTACTTGGTGGAAGACATTCTGCCTACACCAAACTGAATTAACCCTGAGCAAGAGAAATTGAGAGTACAAGAAAATTTATAGCACTAATGACTTTAACAAATCTAAGCTGATTAACAGGAGGCCACGAACTGAAATCCTCACGTTCCAATCAATCTTCCAGGAAACTTCAGGAACATGCACTTAAGGGAGAAAATTCCACTTGATATCCTAAGCAGGCATCTTCATAAAAGCAGAGGAATAACCAGAAAAGGCACATCACAATGGCTAGTGTGGTGATTATTAGTGTAACTCTTCATTAGCCAGCCTGTTCTGTAAATAAATGCCTGCTTTTCCATTTGTATCTATTACCCTTAAGTCCTGACACCTCTACAAACAAAAGCCCATAGCTCACAAGTGTGATCGCCGCTCTAATCCATTGAAGGTGGAAGAAGAACATGGAGATGAAACACTGTCATGTTAGAATTATTACTACAAGGAGAACTTAGAAGCAATGGACAAAATGGTCACTAGCCAGAGGAAGAAAGACGTGAATGGTCATCTAGACGAAATTTAAATGGGTATACTGCAGAGAATTTAGAAAATGGCGGTCATGGTTAGGTGGCAACTCAAATACTGGAGATGTAGAGCAGGAAAGCTCCACTGCTCAGAGGGTTGATGAAGAGGGCATTGGATGGCTACTCCGCCACAGAGTGACTTTCAAAGGGGACACATCTGGAAATGGCTCTGGGCATCTGTTTGCCTGATGAGTTTCCCATTAATATTCCATAGCAGAAACATCTCATCAACAGAGAAAAAAAACATCCACTTCTTTTCTAGTCTTCATCCCAGGATTCATTAACAATGAATCCTTCAAGACATCAACCCGAATGCTTGCTCATCTCCCCCTAGTGGTAAGGTGAGACTACTGCACCTGAGTGACAATGGTCAATACGGTCAGATTAAAACGCCAGTCTTCTCTCACAGGAATACCACAGCTATTCAAGAGATCATCGGTTAGCAAGAAGCTTCCATTATCAGCTTCTGCCCCATCATGCACAGGAGAGTCTGGGAATCTAACAGCTACATTACCTAGGTTTCCTTTGCATTAGGATCTTGGATATCCGTTAGATGCTGCCAATAGGCTGTACTGCAGGAGATGAATTCAGTCTTGTGCATCACTGTAGACTGTGGCTAAAAGGTGGCCCCTGGCAATAGTGAGACTCAGCAACATTGTCAGTAACTAGATAGCAGATCTGAGATATGGAAAAGAATGGTACACTTCTCGGAAGCCTCCTGTTGTTATCTGGCCTTGAAGGAAGTAAATAAATGCTCTTGACCTGGAGTTACTCATTTGTAAATAAGATTGAGCCACTGGCAAGAAAACTTTGGCCATGACTATGATTCCATTTAAAGCACTTGGCACAGGGAGGCACTCGGCAGCCTGAGCTCAGATCCTGATCATTTGAGAACAGATTATACTTGGTGACAGAGAGACTGCATTTGACAACAGAAGGCAGTTGAGTGGCAGAAGCTCATTGTCTTCTTTGTGCTTCATCTACTTAATGTTCTCCATTAAAAATGGAAGGTATGGCATAGACCACAGGGTTATTTATTAAGTTTGATACTGTTTATATAGAACTACTCAAATTGAACACTAAGTGCCTATACTTGTAAATTATTATAAAAAGTGCTGACTTTCTGACACTACTAAATAGTTAAACCCAAACTCTCATAGCATAAATGACCTTTGAACTGGGCTTTGAGAACTGAATTGATTCCCTAAATGCAAAGATGTCACATATAGAAAACTGCAATTTGTAACGAAGTCATGAAGGTAGAAAACAGGACGGCTGATACAAACCATATCACTATTTTTTGAACATCTTTGTCTGGCAATGATGCCAAATGCATTGTGAGAGACAGTCAGGGAAAGAATCCTGAGCGAATTCTTCTAATTGGCTTTCTGCATAGTTAACTTCACTTACAGAGAAAAATGGTTATGGGGGCAGGATGTATCTCAAGAGAAGGCTCTTGGGCACAATTATGTAGCCTACAGAATTTAAGATGCTTTCTTCCATGCTACAAGCAAAAAATAATAACAATAATAATAAAAAATGAAAGGAGAGGATGTTTCCCACTGGCAGAAACATGCCAAGGAGGATCCATCCGATGGTGGATATAATTCTGTTGCCATGATTCCTGCCTGTCAATACCATGGTGCTTTATCCAGGCACACTGTTAGATGACTTTATTGTCAGCCTCTACATGAAGATGGTAACAATTGGCCCACAGCACCTTATTTAATGAAAAGGAGAATTACAATGCTCACCCTGGTTTAGAAAGCCAATTGACCACAGCCTCATTCACTAGAAAATAAGTGGTGGGGTACTGAAGGCAATCAAGTCAGCTGATATTATGTGACTCCCCGGAAGATCAAGGACACACCAGCCCCTTCCAGGGAGCAGGCCTTCAGCAATAAGTACCAGAGCCATTTGTCCCAGAGCACAACACCTAAATATTTGCTTCATTTTGATCCTCAGTAGATTTCTGTCAAAGGATGTCAATTTCAACCTACATTAAAATGAAGAGCATATATTGCTATATCTATATATTAAATACATGTCTATTATATTTAATTTGGAAAACTGATATTTTCACTATAAAATGCTACCCCATCTGAAAGCCAAATGATTCAGGAATTCAGGGTTAAAGGTTTGGTACAACCTGGGAAAGAACACAGTTAACAACCACACTGTTTTTAAACAGAATTTAAGTAACTCAAAATAGCACCATTACATTTGGAAAATGTAGAGAAAGATACAGGCAGACAGCTCATCACCAGGATGGCAGGAATGGGGTTGCTGTAGTGACCCCACCAGCAAAAGATTGTGAAAGGAAAAGGAGCCATGTAGGTGGCCCAGCTATGGTCTCCACTAAGTCAACAGACTCAACCCAAGCTCCTAATGAGAAAGGAAAATGCTCACCTGTGTCCAAAACCCATGAGGCTCCTGAATTGAACACAAGCAGCTGGGAAGAGGGACCAGCAGCTGGAATGAGCCAGACTGCAGGCACAGGCATTGGACCTTTACGGCGCCCTCTTCTGTCCTTCCACATAGCCTCTCTTCCTAACGGATGCTCTGAGGTTTCTGCCACTCCAAACATGTGTGATCTGGGAGTTCTATAAAGTAGTCTATTTTCTCAGATACAAATGAAATTATGATTTTATACACCCCAAAGAAAAAGTGTGATGGAATTTCAGATCCAGTGACTTGATTTAAGGACTGTGGGCCGAGGCAGTTAAGCTCACATTCAGTGTGAGATTTTGGGCCAAATGCTATTCTGCTGTTCTTTAGCTTTTGTTCATGTAGTTTGAAGGTAAACTTAACATTTCAGTTAGCAAGCTTTGAGTAAATTAGACTATGCTTTGTTGGTGTCCATATCCACTTAGTCAAAGACCTGAGTAATGCGGACCATGAGAGGTCGGCTCCCATAATTCACTCCACAATAGTAAAAGGAATGCCTCAGAGTAGTGAGAGATAAGAAACTTTTTTATCATAGGGTAATAAAAATAAATCTCTATCCAACTGACTGGCAAAATAGGGAAACATGCACACCTGCTGATGGTAACTTTCTCCTTTACTTCAACATAAAAATGATCTCTGACTCTTTCTCTCTCCATTCAGCTACATATCTCCACACTGCTGCATTCTATACATACAATTATGGTCATAGCTATCTACATACAGTTACATCTATTTTCACATGTCTACATATCGTTCTCTTACATATACTCACTTCTATATCTCTTTTTATACAGTTTCGTCTTCCTTGACTCCATACAGTTACAAATCTCCATACAGCCATAGCTATTCATCTCATTTACATAGCTCTCTCACCATGTAAGATTTTACACTGTTCTTCACATTCTCATACAGCTTTTTGCAAGTTCCTAAATGTAGCAGCAACAGTCTCAGACAGCTTTATCTCTCACACATTCATTTATACATTTATACATATATGCCTCTTCTATATATCATTCAGTCACTCTTTGCTCATTCACTCTTTTATCTATAGCTATTTATCTCATTTACATAATTCTCTCACCATATAACATTATTCTTACACACTCTCATACAGCTCTTTGCACAATTCCTATCCATTGCAACAGCTCTCTCATACAGCCTTATTTCTCACACATTTACTCACACATGTGTGCACTCTGAAGTTTTCTGTCCTGTCTGGGCCCCTAGGTCTGGACAAATCTCTCCCACACATGGTCCTGCAGCTGCTTACATAATAATTACTCAGAGGCTAATATTAATTACAAACTGTTTATAGACTATGGCTCAGCCTCATTACCAACTAGCTCTTATAACTTAACTCATTTCCATTAATCTATGTCTTGCCCCATAGCTAGTGGCTTACAGATACTTTCACATCCTGCTTTGTGGGCAGCTGAATTGTGTCACTCAGACTCCACCCTTCTCCATCTTTATCTCTGCTTGGATTTCACACCTGCCTCTGAGCTGCCTTGTCATAGGCCAAAACAGCCTCTTTATCAGCCAATGGTAATAAGGTATATTCACCGTGTACAGAAAGACATCCCACATTGCATATGCTTCTTCTACAGCATTCATTCACCCTTTGCTCACTCACTCTCTCATCCAATCATTCTCTCACATATCTCTCACCCTATTTTAGGCTTCATCATCATCATCAACTCTCATTCTGCACTCAAGCATTCATATTCTGCATAGCTTCATCCTTACATTGCTGCTGCTGCTGCTCTTACACTTTCATTCATACATACTCATCCTCCCTCTCTCTTCCCCTCTACATTGCCAGTGCTCTTTCCCTCTTAGTCAAATTCTGAACCATTATATTTTTAGGGCATAACCTATTCTCATAACACATGAATTCATACAGCTATTCTCAGACTAGTAAGGTCACAAAAACCAACCAATGTAAATGCTTGGCCTTGCATGTAACTATTTTCCAGACAGAGAATGACACTGAAATTCAGGACTTAATAATAACAACAGAAGGTTGAACTTTGAGTGGTCAGGGTATGCGCAGAAAGTCAACTATTACAACGGAGTATGTTTCAAAACAGTCTGGCCTTGATTTAACAATAAGCAACACCTAAGTATTAGTCTTTGTATATTTTCTGTAGGGGAAGTTTAGTGTGTTGAATTTGTTCTGAAGTCTAAAATTAGTTGTTTTTGAGACTAAAAATATGTTACTTTCCTGTGTCAGTAAAGAAAAATATTCTGGTATTATTTCTAATCATCATAATTATATAGTTAAACAGTTTTCTGACTAACCACAACTGTAAGTGTGCCCAAAGATGCAAAACACACTACCAATGGGCTGTGGAAAGAACCCCACAGCTGTTCTTATTAGGGAGGCATATCAGTGGCACCTGAGAAAGTTGCAGACAGAAAACAACTGATCACCAACAGTCAGTGGTTTCATGGCTCTGCCAGTTGGGGTCCCCTCATTCAATTATACATCTGATGGGTCAACTTGTTAAACACTGGCTGTCACCTGCTGTATACTCCTATAGCACTTGAGAGAACAAATATTGAGCTCTCTTAGCAAGAACTCAAGGTAGGAAGCTTACTGAGCTTGCTGGTCTACCTCATCACAAACTGACCATCAAGCCTACATGGTCTCAAATGATCTCTTTCCAAGTACATATACCTACATATATGTATATGACATACATAAGTAATACAACCACATATCTTGTTGGCATGTTTCTCTGGAGCATTCTGAATGATATACAATGCATGAAACTAAATAAATTAATTATAAAAAATAAAGAATAACATCTTGATAAATTCTGAGAGGAAATACAAATACACAAATCAAATACACTTAATAAGATTTAATCCGGCAGAATCCCAGCGCTCTCTGGGGCAGGGGCAGGTGGATGCTGTCCCTGACCACTTCCACGGCTCCTGCTGAGGGAAACCCCGCCACGACCTCGAACTGAGCGAACTAACTGCTGGGGTCTCCGAGGGGCGGATTCGGACCCCGCCCAGAGGTCAGGAGGGGGCTAGAGGCCTCAGTGCCTTTATCCCAGCCTGGGAGGGAGAGTTCAGCTCCCATTGTTGCTGGTTCCACTTCCGGG
>PVIH01028165.1:0-15653 GCA_004025045.1 Sigmodon hispidus | reverse complement strand
AATTGTTGTATGAAGGGTGGCACAATTACATGTTATTTAAGAAATATATTTAAGTCAAATTAAAACTGAAGGATCATTTGGGATAGTAAGAAGAAATGAAGCTAATTTGTTGTGTCATGAAAATGTAAATGGAGGTCCCGAGGTCCTAAGGTGGCTTAGTTCAGCATCCACTCCAGGCAGATCTGCTTTCCTCACCCCAACATCAAGACTGGATGAGGTGTTCCCCTTGCTGGGGAGGAGATAAGAAGATGGGGAGGAGAGAGAGTGAATGCAAGGGGCGAGAGGGAGAAGGGAGTTTGAACAAGTGGATGCATGGATGAAAATGAGACTCTATTCATAATAAAAAAAATGAAAAATTGTAAATGGAAAAAGTAATAAGATAACTTGTAATAACATTTTTAAAGAAAAATTCTTAGTGTATGGAATAAGTTTGGAGAATGTAGATGTTAAAATCAGAAAATTTGAAATTTTTATTATCAAACTAAATGTTCATTGGTATGTACAGGCAAAAAAAATTAAAGTATCAACTCTTTTAAATAACAAATAATCACTTTGTCTTTATTCTTGGTCATTTAAATACTATTTATTTCTTCTTTCTCAAACCTTTTCTATCACTAATTTAAAAAATATGTACAGAATTAATGTTTATACTTTGTTCCTTCTATCTATATAACAACAGTAGTTAATTTTATATTTTATCTATCTGAAGTTACAGCATGTCAGTCCATGGAAGGGTCTGCAAGTAGCTGTTACTGTACGAACATTTGAGAGACAGTATAAAACATAATGGTAAGCAAGAATGGAACATAAATCCATGATTTACCTTTAAATTATCTAGTGTCCTAGTTTCTTCATATGTGGCTTACACTATGTCTTAATTAATTGTGGCAAAACATAAAAAGCCAGTAATTATCATCCTTCCATTCATATTTAACCACACAAAAGCTTAAAAGTCTTTTAAAATTTTTACTTACAATATTAGTTCAGTTAGATTTTTCTTCCAACCCTCAAACTTCCATCAAATTATTCCCAGTAGTTGACATTGAATGCAAACTTAAAATATGTCCCAGACTAAGCAATTACTTTTGTTCAAAGCTTATTATTTTACATATGCATGCCTTTAATTATCTAGATCAATATTTTAAGAAATCATATGCATATAAACTATATAAATATTCCATAGTAATAAATGGAATAAGGTATTTACACTATTCAGCATAAATAATATTTTTCTTTATGAATTTAGCAAGTGATTCCTCAAGTTTTCTATTCATTTTATTTTCCAAATGCATTACAAGTTGCTGAGATGAAAGTGCTATTTCACAAAATTATAACATCTTTACTTGCTTTATTCTATCAAAGAATAGTAAATATGAGAGATAAGTGTCCTGTGAATGATAAGAGAAATTTGTATTTGCATACCTTTTGAGATAATAAATTACAACTATCTAATAATATTTCCCCAAGTATAGAGACTAGGTGTTTTGCAGCTATTAAGATAAGATTGACAAAGAATCTTAAAGTCTTTGAATGCCAGTAGCTTCTTGGGTAAGAGTTATTTGTAGAAACCAAGATAATCCTCATAAAATCCTACAGGATTTAGAAAAATGAGCAGAATAAAGTACATGTACATTTAAGAGTGCTTTAAAATCTAATGTGCTGATCCAGAGATCTCATTAAAGATAAGTTTGCATATATTTCCTAGATTTGTTTTACTGAGAAAATGCAGAAAGGTAACTGTTAATCCATATAAAATGTTTTTTTCTCTTAATTAAGCTATTTATTTTTTTCATATTTTATCAGTTACAGGATTGTTGTTGGCTGGCTATGTCTGCTTTTTGTTCTCTGATTTCAAATACACATTGTTATCAAAATAGTCAAATCACTTATAGAGAATGGATGATTTTCTTGAAGATAGCTAACAAAACAGTAGTAGATCCACAATGGACTCAGAAAGAGAATAGACCAAGTGACAAAAATCAGCATAGCGAGGAAGTCTGATTTCTATTCATGAGTTGGGGATATCAGGCAATGTTAGTGTTGATTTCATTATTTTCTTTTTTTAATCTCTCTCTCTCTCTCTCTCTCTCTATATATATATATATATATATATATATATATATATCTACCTATCTATTTTTGGTCTGATGAATTCCCAAGAATAAATATTGTTGAAAATTTTTTTTTCACTTAGATAGGTAGTTAGTTAAGTGTAGTGACACACTGGCAGTAAATGCAAAACTAAGAATCGAAACTAAGGAAGCAGTCAAAGACTAAGGAGCTTGGCACCAGGGTTCAGTGGATAAAGGTGTTTTTTTGCTCTTGCAGAGGACATGATTCAGTTCCTAAATGCCATCTTAAGTATCCCACAATACTTATAACTCTGATTCTAGGATATCTGACCCAATTTTAAGACTCCTTCAAGCATGTGAACACTTGTGCATATGTATTCATGCATGATGTTTACAAATACAAAAACACATATACACACTGGTACATGTATAGGTGCACACACACACAAATAAAAGCAAATCTCAACTTTTTCTTTACTTATTTGTAAAATAAAGCCTTTTTATTCCTGTATTCCCTTGCTCCCCCTCCATTTTCCCCTCTCAATCTCTCCCAGTCAGTCTTCAGCCTCCCACCTCCCCAATCCCCCATATCAATTTTAAAGAGGTATGATACCATAGATAAAAAGTTCATTCTTTAGGGATAATCAGTTGAATTTAAATGGAAGTAACTAGCATGTACCAAACTTCACTTATCAAATAATGAAAATAAAAATGCTACGATCACTTGCTGGCAAGGGATAAAGAAGAAGGGCTTCTATATTGCTTGCAGAAATATCATCAAGTAAAGTGTTTAAGGGGGCATGTTATCAAAATTTACAAGTAAAGTGTTTAGGGAGTGTGTCATTCAAATTTACCACCAACCTTTAAAATTCTTAGATTCATTGACTCAAATGTTTAGTATTAATTCAATCTGACAAAAAGAGATTATTATATGTACTTTCCAACTTACACAAGGGCTTTCTCCCAGTAGAAGCCAAAAGTGTATACACTGCCTCTGGGTTATCTGGATCACATTGCTGCTGGGTGTTTGAAAGAGGTCAGTACTATTGTGGTTGCACTAGAATTCTAAGGCATCTTTCGCTTTGAAATATTATTTTAAAACCTACAAATGAAGTGAATAAAGCAATGCACAGATGAATAGCTCTTTAAGTCAAAGCCCAGCAAAAATGCTTAGATCTGCTGTTCTATCTTACGGAAAGCAAATTCATTTAATTGAAGTAAATCTCTAAAGAATAGTTTCATAAGAAATACTTGATACCAAGTAAAAAAGAAAATATTTTACTTATAAATATTATAGGATGCATTATAATAAATGGAGTTCAGTTTAATGAAGTAAGAAGCCTGGAGAAAAAGAATGTGTTTAGGCAGCTTTAGAAATTGTAATAACGCAAATACTTCACAGATAAACAAGAACATATTTTCCTACCAGGAGTATGGCAATGTGAATCTTTACCTTAATTTAGTAGACTGACAATCAGTATCATTTTGAATCCTATATGAATCCTCATTTATTTCTACCAGGGAACGGAATTTTAAAAGATAGATCCTAAACAATGCCACCATGGTCATGATAGAATTTGTAAAAATTTCTCTAAAATCAAAAAAAAAAAATACAATATGGGTCTCTGAGACCAATGTAACACTCATCTTTCATAGGTTGAAAGGAAAAGCCACAAAGCTAACATCTATAAAGCTTTTGTGTACATTCTTATATACTTCATTTCTGATTGAACACTAAATAATGGCTTGGGAGAAATGAGATGAGAAATAAACTGTCACGATGACTTGCTACAAGAAAAGACAAAGGAGCCCTAGTAATTAAAAGTCTGTCATTTTGACATGAAGAAAAATATAATCACAAGAGATGCTAGATACTCAGGAAGAACATGTGGCTCTCATTTCACTACAGAAAAGGAAGAAGCTTGATTTAAAGTAGGTGTTTTAGAAAGAAGAACATAGCATATCTCATACTATCAGATATCTAATATAGTTCGAACTCATGCACACATATTTTTCAAAATAAAAGTGAAGTTTGGCGATTAACAGTTTCTGTAAAAGTATTTAGACAGCCTGCAGGATTTAATAAGAGAAGAACTTTAGGTCAATCTATGCATTTGTGGTATTTGTCAGTGTCTTAGTCTAGTATCTGTGACAAACACAATAAAGTTATTTTGCTATCACACTTCTGAATTTGGAGACTGAATGTAACAGGGTTATTAATGCAATATAGCAAGTCTATGAGCTATATAATGTTGTTACACAGAATTGATTTCATTTTTTAATATTTTAATTCAGGTACTTTATATACTTTAAGTTATTCAAGAAGTAACTTTTTATAATTCTGAGAACTAATCACAGGAAATGTCAATAAAATTGTTCCAAGCCATACAACATAGAAAAAACATATTAAGTTTCACTAGGTTTCGCTGTGGATGAATGCAGTCTATATACTATTTTCCTTAAAGCACTGCATGTTTATAGAAATATGCATGTTAAAATAAGCATCTACGCGATAAGTCTAATGTTTTGCTATTCATAGAACATAAAGGCAATCTTAGGACAATAAGGCTTAATTTTTTTCCACCATTCATTTGACATTTTAGAGGACACAAACCTCATGCCCTTTATTAGTTTTTATGTCACTCATTTCAACAACATAATCTTTTAATAAATGTGTGCATAAAGATAGTTAATAAGAGACTTAATTAGTTCCCACAGGCTTTTGGGATAATTACACAAGAAAAGTCACTTAGAAATTTATATCAATACAAGAAGAAAACATCAGAATTCACTACCTTATGCCTCTCTTTCATAGGGGATTGGTTTGACTCTTTGATTCTGCGATCATTAGTGAGATCTCTGGAACTTAGGTAGTAGGGTAGAAGTGCAAAAATATCTTATAAGATCATTTCATTAATTGTATTACCTCTATTAATAGTCTTTTGCATTGGTTGATGGAATTGAAAGTTGATTTTAATAGTGAACTGACTGTTGAAACTTGCTGGTATCAACATCACAATTTGTCACGCGCCACCACAGCCAGCAAGGAACACGGAACACCGGATCCTTCTCTCTGCACTTTATTCTGGCCTTTCAGATATCTTCTTATCTTTCACTCACTAGCTCATTCTCTCACTCACTCACTCACTCACTCACTCACTCACTCAGACGAACAACCATTCTCTCACGGACGACCATTCTCTCACGGATGACAAACGACCCCAGGTGGAAGCCTGCTCTTAGTGAAATACCCTCAGGGCTTCCAATCCAAGATAGCCATGTGGGCATCACCGATAGGCTCAGATACGTGGAACCAAGCCAGATCCTTGGCCTTAGCCAAATATGGAGTTGTTTACCAGGGAGAGCACTCAAGGCCAATGCCATCTTAAGGCATGGCTGTAAGCAGCTCCCAGCAGTTCCCCCTTTTTTAATATAAAAGCAACAGGCAAGAGTAGAGGCCTGATCTCTGTTGTGCAAAGGAACATATACTAATGCTTCTCCAGGTGTCCTCCACCCAGAAAACATCAGACCACTCCGATACCCCTTTTTCACAGAGGCAGGAATGTGGGTACCAACCCGCATGCAATCAGACATGCTCTTCTTGGGCTCCAAACCTCGGTGGATCCAAGCCTCGGTGGATCCCAAGTGCAGTGAGCAAGCCTCGCATCCTGTGCTAGAAAAATTAACCTTTCAAGGTAGCCAGCCAAACATGAGGGGACTGTCCCATCTCCAAGGCAGCAAAGGCTTGTAGAATCATGGCTGCATTGCGGCGTTGAGTGAACCTAATATGGCAAATGTACCACAGGCACACTAGAAATATCAGCACCATCAGGCTCACCAGAGCTTCCATTTCTGCCCACTCTTTCTCATGATCCACAGTGGCAGAGAACCAGGACGCCAGTCCTTCTGCCAGGTCCGCATCCACTCAGGTAGAATTCACGATCACCATGGTCACTCTCAGCTGGGCCATCAAGTTTTCAAATTCACCAATCCAATTTCCTAAAAGATAACTTGACAACTGTTTAGACAGATTTGCAGCATGAGTAAAGTTCTGATATTGTACACTAGTCCCACGTAATTCTGGAAACTTCCATTCACAGCCAAGCTAGGCCAGCTGCCAAAGAGTATCAATCTACTTTTGGACCAGGTCGATCCTTTGATTAATAACCATCAAGCCCTTTTTAACTGGGCAATAAGATTCTTTTGTATGTCTAGAGCCTGTACTACATTAGCCGAGACTGCATTCAAAGTCTGCACAGTCTGCACGATATGGCTTGTGGCTCCTATGGCAGCCAATGAAATGACTGCAATTATGGCAAGCACTTATCTGCACCATCAGGGCCAGCAACATGAGCTTCTGCATCATCTGCTTGCTCCCCGGCCTCATTTACCTTTTCCGATTGATCATTTTTATCCTGGGGAAAATGCAAACAGATCCTCTTGCCCATACCAGAACTGGGTCTGGTCTAATTTAAGTGCCATCTGCCAGATTTTTTCATTGATCCTGAGATAAGGCCACGTTGCTAAGCCCCTAGTATTTATCAGCTGCAGTAAGTGACTGAGACTCCAGTTAAAACATTTAAAATATAAATAAATGAAGAATAAATGGTCTTTGGGTATGGCTGCATACTCTCTCTTCTTTGTTTTAAGACAAACTTTAAGAGTGCAATGAGAGTTGCTTCCACAATTGTCAGACCTATAAAAATTATAAGAAATCTCAGTCTTCAGCACAAAATTTGGCAAAACTTTAATTACTTTTGGAAACTCTATAAGCAACGGCTTTTAACATCCTTAGCTTTTCCTCAGAATGTGCAGAGGCCAAAAGTTAAGATGAAAACAAGTATCAACAGAAACATGGACATAGGCCATCCTTTCAAAGGAGGGAATATGAGTAACATCCCTCTGCCAATATGATTAGGAGCAAAATGCCCTGAGGATTCATTCTAAAATAGTTTACTGACAGGAATTCTGTACACAAAGAACACTGTTTGACTATTTAAACGGCTTGGTTCTTTGTGATCTTGAAATGAAATTTCAAAGATCCAGCATTATGATGAAATCTTTGATGGGCTTAAAATACATTAGCAAATGCATTGAACATAACATGTTGATTCAGTAAACTGATCAGCATAGAGACATTGCCTTCACTAGGAAGGTCAGAATGAACACACAAACATCCCACATAAGTTCTGTCCTACAAAAGCCTGTATTTTTAATGAAAGTTGACATACTTTGCTCACAGGTGCAATATAACTAGCTGTTTCTGAAGGGATCTGTGCCACACATATTGACTATATCAGTGAACAGATTAAATAGCTTAAGAGAATATGTATTAAAGGCCAGATGTACAGCTAGAAATTATGCCACTTGAGCAGATTTGGCTGCTATGATTTACACATCTGTAAGTTGTAAAGAGACCACAATTGCACAGCATTTTCTAGCATTCTTTAAAGGTTGTAATAACTCTGGGAAAACACATTGAATGAGTCTTTAAAAAGTCAATCAATTTTGAAGAAAGAATAGTGATTATTAAAATCACACATTTTTGAGCACATAAAATGTACATTCTGAATTAGTGGCTTGTTCCCATGAATGTCATGAATATCCAGAGTCTATGCTGCTCAGAAACCTGCTTACGTGGCCTGGAGCCTGGCCTTCATTCTTATGCTAAAAACCGTGGCTGCCTAGGCCTCCAGAGCCTAAGGCAGGTTAAACTGAAGGCTCCTGTTGTGGTTCAGCCTTGAAGCCTAGGGCTTGGTAGTAGTAAGACCCAAATGGAGGTTTCATTAGCAGAAAGTTTAAAACTTTACAATGTATGATAACAAATGTTTGTAAGTTAAACTTAAATCTTTATGGAATTACATTTAATACAGCCAGGCAATAAGACAAAACAATTTAGCAGGGCAGTATTTATAAGAGATTGTAAATAAGGAATTAAACCACATCCATGGTACAGTAGCAAAATTCTAAGGAAAAGATAAGAGACATGGTATAGCAGCTCATGCCAAAAAAAAATTGGACGTGAGTTTGAAGACCCCATCCTTATATGACTTTTACTCCTTATTTCAAAAATCTTTTTCTGAGCTTTTCCCAAAGATCCCCAGGCTTGCTATGGCTGTTACTTTCACTTTGAGCCGAAACTGCTATTACTGTTACCTTGAGCTCAAGGTTACTGTGCATCCACAGCTACAACAGATTACACCCACTCGTCAGTGAGGTCACTGTGTGTCCACAGTTGCAAGAGGTTACACCCACTTGTCAGTGAATTCCCTCTTCTCCGCCTTTACCTACAGGTCGGAGCTACCCGCTTTAATCTCGGATCCCACTTTACCTGGGACTTACCAGTGCACCCCCCAAATGCAGAAAATTCTGAATCCTGTCGTCCGTTGGTGCGAGTTTAGTTCTTATCTCTTCCCGGTATGGGCCACCACTTGTCACACGCCATCTCAGCTAGCAAGGAACACGCAACACCGGATCCTTCTCTCTGCACTTTATTCGGGCCTTTCAGATATCTTCTTATCTTTCACTCACTAGCTCATTCTCTCACTCACTCACTCACTCACTCACTTACTCACTCACTCAGACAAACAACCATTCTCTCACGGACGACAACAATTCAGAATGAATAAAGTTGCAGAAGATAACAAGGAATTGGAGAAGGACAAGTGATATGGGCTGCATCATAAAATATCATGAAATAAGTTCTCCCAGAAAGTAACATTAGAAATGTCACTTTAAATATTACTGGTATTTGTGTATTTAAGTAAAAGGCAGTTCTGACAAATACTATTAGTACCAGCAATGACAAAATATGGATTTTTTTTTTCTTATGAATTTATTTTTTATATGTCGGAAAACTAGTCTCAAAACCAATGTGTTACCTGATGATTTTGCCCATTGAAGCTTTTTTACTAGTTTACAGATATGTTGTGGAATATTTGTACATTGTGTGTGGATAAATTGCTGTGGTTGGTTTAATAAAGAATGGCAAATATCTAGGCAAGAAGCATAAATGGAATTTCTGGAGAAAGAAATGAAGAAGAGGAAGAATCAAAAGGCAAGAATAGCAGGAAACATACATGGAGAGGAAAGAGAAGGTGCAAAATGGAAGAGCCATATTGCCACATTAAGAAACACAGATTAATAGGAAAGGGTTTATTTAAGTTACAAGAGCTAGTTAAAAGACAAGCTAAGTTAAGGCCAAGCTCTCATAATAAATAAAAAGTCTCCATGTCATTATTGGCAAGCTTATTGGTGGGACAGTAAAAGACATTTTACATAGTTTACTGCCTTCTTAATGTCCTTGAGTGTACTCATGTGGTAGAGTTATGTTCTGCTTTTTATGTTTCTTTTCTAAGGTCATGAAAACATTCAATGGCTGTACCTTCAATAACTTGATACAGTATTATAAACATATGTAGGTCTAAGTGTCTGGGGAAGATCTTCAGAAAACAAGGGAACACCTACAATTTTCATCATATTTGCTACCCCATTTTTTAAAAATATACTTATTTTTTGTGTGTGACTGAGAGTTTGTGTTTTAGAAGCTCAAGGATATCAGAAGAGGTACCAAATCCCCTGAAACTGGGTTATTACCCATCATAATAGTGCTAGAAACCAATATGGGGACATCTGCAAGAGCAGTAAGTATTATTAACCACTAAACCATCTCTTCAGCCTCATGTTACTCTATTTTAATGTAGAAGTCAAGATTTAAATTATAAGAATTAGAGAGATTGTTTTGCAGGTGAAATAACTGAAAAATATAGCTGTTAGCAACTTGCTGGAACCCCACAGATGATCATAGCAGAGCCAGAGCTGTCTAACCATCAGAAGCCTTTGTTCTTTCCAAAACACACTGCCAAAACATCTGGGCTCACTCAGCTGCTCCTCCTTAGCCTTCACAATTGAAAGAACATATTTACTATGTAGAAAATATCCTTAAATATAATTAGAATGCTAAGAATTTTTATATAGCCTTGTATGATGGGAACTTCAATGTTAATAAATGTTTTCCACTTTAAAAGCCAAAAAAGGAACATATTTAGCAGATGCAGAAGGATGCAATTTGTGGCTTTATAATAGAATGCACTATTCCCCTATGTGCAGATAATTTTTCCTGTCCCTCATTATCACTAGAATACAACTAACTGAGCAAACCATCCCAGATTTATAATCATGGGAAAAAGTTCTGCCTAGTTACTGGCACAGGCAAGTTCAACATCTAATTAAATCTTAAACAACCTGTGTAGGAGACAGGTTGCGTTACCATTCCTTTTGCTAGTTAAAGAAATTGACACAAGTAAAGTTGAAATGTCCTATACACAAACACAGAAAAGTAACTACTGATCTGGAAAGAATCATAATCTTTGTTCAGTTAACTTATATGAACATTTCATATCAAGTACAAAGCAATGTAATACATGGCATTGGTCACAGGGAAAATCATTCTTAAAAATTATATATTACTGGAATGTGTTTCTGTTGCACAAATTCTGAATGTACTGAAAAAGACTCAGAGCCAAATTTTGGGGAAAAACTGAATTATCACAGAGAGAATACTACAGTCAAATCTCACCCAGCTCTCTTCCAAATTCCTTAGCATTGCTCCTGGTTGTTTCAACCTCTGTGCAGTCTTCCTAGACCTCCTTAAGTATTCTTCTACGCGGCAGTCATCCTTGAACTCACAGAAACACAGAAAGTTCTCTGTCTCTGGAGTTATGGGATTAATGGTTGTAGGTCACCACTCCTGGCTTTCCCTATGCTGGGATTAAAGGTGTGTGCCATTGAAGCCCAGCTGCTTGGCCTTGTACTCAAAGATCAAGAAATTCCTGAGCTATGTCTGCCTAGTTTTAGACTGTGTGTTTATCTTCTGATATTCTAGGTTTTATTAAATATGTAACATATCACTAGTATCCCACCTTGTGTCAAAAACAGTCATAAATAACATAAGAAAAACCATACACAATAGGTGCAATAATTATATACAATATATATAAACAATAATTAAATGAGAAATGTCCCATTCATTAACAATTGACAAATTCAAAGAAAATATTCCATTATTTATTCTATTTTGGTGAGTCCAGAAGATTGTACCTAACCCACTTTGTATCTAACTTGTATTACTAAAAACTATATTTTGATGTCCCTTAAACTTATATACTTTAACTTCAAAGTGAGTTTCTTTTCTAAAACTGTATAGAAAACTATAACTATTATCTCATTTTCACATTCCTCAGAGAACATACACAATTTGTATATAATATACAAAAAATTAAATCCAATGTAAAATATTTAAAGCTAGTAATTACTTTTTAAAACTAGATTCAATAATCTACTCTTATATCCTATAATATCTGTATCACTTTTTTCTTTTCTTTTTTTTAATAAACAAGAATCCTGAATCTAATCTCTCTTGTTTAGCTTTTTTCTAACCACAACCAATAATAATTTTTAACCAATTACCTTACAATCATCCATAACCCACTGAAAGATCAAAAATCACTCACCACACCTCTTGGGAATGTGGGCAGCATGTTCTTAAATTTACTTCCTACTGTATGAGGGGTGACAGCATCTATGGAGCTTTGTGAAAAGAAAAGATTTGTTAATTGTCAAGTCCTGAAATATGTAGCTGTGGCATTTGTTATCCAGTCTCTGCATAACAGGAAAATGCACAGTTGGTCTCAGGGCCTGTTTGGAGTAGTCTGTGAAACTAGTTCATCTCAGCTAGCTGCCTCAAAATTGTCCTTAGCAGTTTGTAGTCCAAATCTGATCTTTGGTAGATGTTTGGCAACCTGGTGGCTTTGTCTTAGTTCATGTGAAATCCTCATTGTGGAGCCTCATCTTACTTTTGGATACTTCAAGAGTTCACAATTAGGCATTGTCATGGTTCACTGCAGAAAACTGATAAAAGTAAAATCCAACACAATATGCAGGAAGTTAACTATATAAATATTTATTCAGAATACGATTAGTAAAAATAGAACAGTCCCTGGTTTTTTTTTTTTTTTTGTTACTTTTCTGTCCCATATCAGGTGGTTCTTCTGATATGATAGAAAAATTTTGCATTTTCTTTTTTTTTCTTCTTCTTTTTTTTCTTCTTTATTTTGTATTTATCAAAAAAAAAGTAAAAAGAATTTAAAAATGCAGAAGAATTAACAATAACTATACAGAGGATAATAATCATAAGCATGGCTTATCAGGGGTGGAAATGCAAATAAGATTGCTACACATATATTTTCTTTCTGTTCAGCTTTCCCTCTGA
Organism: Sigmodon hispidus; assembly: GCA_004025045.1. Taxonomy (NCBI): domain Eukaryota; kingdom Metazoa; phylum Chordata; class Mammalia; order Rodentia; family Cricetidae; genus Sigmodon; species Sigmodon hispidus. The sequence goes on along the minus strand of PVIH01028165.1, from coordinate 3,311 downwards.
TTTTTTTTTTCCATCCCTGTATATCCTTATTCAAGGTCTCTTCCCCCTCCCACCACATCTAGAAAAAAAAGCCAAACATGCCCAAGCAGCAAACCACAACCACTGAACAGCTTGGGATCAGAAACACCCTGGAATGACCCTTCAAACCCCAGTCCTTCTATAGAAACACCTGACTCACTCTTGAGGGAGGGGGGACAAAACTGGATTTAGCCAGGAGTGAAGACTGATCCAAGCATTATTGGGCCAATGGGACCATAGGACTGTCTGCTCCCAACCAAGGGAGGGGATGGGGAGTTGCATTTTCTTTTAATAAGTATGTTTGGGTGGAGAGAAGGAGAGAGCCACACTCAGACTTTAAAGCCAGCTTTAATTTATAATTAAACTGGGACCTCAACTTTTTATAAATAAAGATAGAGGTTAAGAAAAAGATTTTACCATGTAGAGTATATTGGTACCAATAGGACCAATATTCTTTTGCTCCTGAATCTTTCTGGGTAGCCTCCCTCCTATTGTAGATGTCTAGATATCCAAAGTCTTTTAATTTCTTAAAGATGGATGGGTGTTTCTAGTTTTCTGTGAAGACAAAAACAAAAACCTGTCCCAACCCTTTTTTTTTTTGAATTGCAGTATGAGTGGATGAGCCATCAATTAATTCTTATTTTCATTAAGTTTTTCTGGCTCAAATTGAGTCTTTATTAATTGTGATGGTATGCACAACTTTTCTTCACCTGTGGAAACAAAAGTAAAAACCCTTCCTTAATGTAGCACATATTCTGGCTTACATTCTAAGGTCAGTAAATCTTGGAAATTGGCTGATTTAGCTCAGCCTTTTTTTTTATAGTTTAACGCCTTTCAGCAGCTGTTGTCCTTTTCTCATTGGCATTGACAAACTTGAAAGTTAATAAATTAAGTTGTTTATTTCTAGGAGACTTTCTTATTCCTTCTTGTTTATTTAGCCCCGCCTGTGGAGTTTGATTTGATCCCTATGACTGCTTACCTTGTATGATTATGTGGTATTACTATATTATGCTTTATATAATAATAAGAAATAAAAATTTCATTTTATTAGACACATATACTGCAGCATTGTCAATCTTAATCAGTACAGGTAATCCCATGGTGGCCATAACTTCTAATAAATATTTGATTACAGGATCAGCCTTTTCTAAACTGAAAGCAGTTGCCCATTAAAATCCTGAAAATGTATCTATTGTATGATGTATATATATTAATTTTCCAAAATCTGTAAAATAAATTGTATCCATCTGCCAGATTTTGTTTCTCTGTATACCTTTAGGGTTATTCCTTGCTGATTATAGAGTTTGGTTATAGAAGGAACAGGTGGGACATCTTTTTACAATTTCTTTGGCTTATTTCCAAGTGATAGAGATATCATTTTTAATCCTTTGCTATTGATATGATGTTTCTCTTATGAAACTCTGATGCCTCTAGCACATTTCCTATTAATAATTTATCAATTTCATCATTAGCTTGTGCTAAAGGACCTGGCAGATGCATATGGGAACAAATGCATATTATATAGAATGGATGATACCTAGTCCTAATTATTTCTTGTAACAGAATAAATAGTGATGTTAATTTTAACTCATCATTAATAAAATCAGCAGTTTCAACATGTAAAACAACTTTTTCTGCATACTGAGAGTCAGTGACTGTGTTGAGAGGTTTGGTAATGTCCATTAATATTATCACAATAACATATAATTGTGACATTTGAACAGAATTATAAGGGTTTTGAGCCATTTTACTTATATTTTGTGATTTACAATCTGCATTTCCTGATTTGTTTGCATTGGTATAAAATGTAGGGGCTCCAGAATTAGGTTTATCTTGTACAATATGAGGAAGAATTGAATTAATTTTCTTTAAAAATTCAATTCCTTTGCTTTGACAATATTTGTTGTTAATATCTCCCCCAAAAATTACTGCAGGCTCTTTGCCAAGGTTCACTTTTTACCCACAATTGCTTAATTTCTTCATTAGTTAAAGGTACAACAATTTCTGCTATGTTCATTCCTGTCTGTGGTGGAATGTTCTCTGTATGCTATCAGTAAAGGACTATTTTGGCCTATGTAGAGCACCACAAAAGTGGGTGGAGAATCAGGACAGACAGGTAGAAGGAGGGTGCAGTTAGTCAGTCTCCATCCAACCCCTGAAGGAGGAACATGTAAGAGATACAGGTGAGCCACAGGCTGGGACACATGGTGGGTAGATTAGTAGAAATGGGTTGATTTAAGTTGAAAGAGCTACCTAGTAATGTGCTTAAGACATGGGCCAAACAGTATGAAGTTAATATAAGTGTCTGATTCATTTCTTTGGGGGACAAAAGCTGCCGCCGCAGGCCAGGTACAAACCTCTGGCCCAGATAGGCCTGGGAAACCTCTTCAACACCTGTCAATTGACAAAGTCTTAATTTTCCTTTAAAAATCAATTCAGAAATCTTTTTTACATATGCCTTTAATTTTTTACTCAGTTTATGTGGTAGAATTATCCATTCCAATATTACATTTTTACTTTGCATTAAAATTCCTGTAGGAGAATGCTTAGACAGTGAGATAATAATAAAAAGGATAGATTTTAGTTTACTGATACAAATTTAAAATCAATTTTGTTATGCTATATATATATTTATCTACTGTTGTTTATAACATAAAGTTTATATAACTTATTTAAAATTATATATAATTAAAAATGCGAGCTAACAGCCATCAGTGATAACCAAACTTATATTATGTTAGTTAAGTTTTTATAAAAATACAAAGATATATTTTAATTAAATAAATAGTCTCCAAACACTTTAAAGACCTACAAAATATGACATTTAAAATACTTTAAAAACTTAGACTTTTTTAGACAGTCTGTTCATAGTAACACCAATATATTTTAAAAAATAACAAACATTTAAAAAATTTCTTATACAATTTAATTTGTGACAAAATTAGGCACTAGACAAAAGACTATGCTTATATTGGCTGCTTAACAATATACTGTATAAACTAGACATACACCATCCACAAAAATATTTTTTCAGGTACCTGCTCTACAAAAAAGTAATTATCAGCCCCCTTCAAGACACACACACACAAAAATGACTAATAGACTATGCCAAATTTCCTACATCACTAAAAGATATGCCAAAAGTCTCTGAGCCTATAGGCTAAAGAAAAATGACCCAATGTTGCAAAAACTTTAGATAGCTGTCCAAGCAAACAAGTATAATCTCTGTCTTTTCTAGATTTTAAATGTTGCTTATACTTCCTGTTTATTTATATATCATATCCTTCTATAGT